>ANSM01000533.1:0-30427 GCA_000347735.1 Cercospora canescens BHU | reverse complement strand
TCTTCGTCGTGGGTTGCGCGCGGTGGTCGATCGTGTCGCGCGCTCGGTCGCAGGCTCGGGCGTTTCTGTATTGGACATGATCACGGGATCGTCATGAGGCAGCAACAGCGACGCGCAGTGTTTTTGGAGGGAATGAGGAGATGTGGTGGTGGGTTGGTGATGATGTATGTTTACTAGATGAGGCTCCTTCAGCTACGCGAGTTCGAGATGTTTGGTGCAGACGCGGACTTACCCGACGGAGCTAAGCACATTTTGAGAAGAAAGTCAGCGGTGAGTGATGACACGCGTGAGCAAGTGATTAGACGACAATTTTCGACAGTGTAGACTATGAGCGTTGTCTAGAAGCTCATCTAATTCTTTTCCGCGCTTCCCTCACACAAACCAGGTACCTCGCTGGCGCTTTGCCCGACAAGCTCGTCGATATATGCCAAGAACGTGCCCAATGGCACCATGTCCATGCTCCGCAACGCTGGATAACTACTTTGCAACACTTGCCCACCCCACAAGACTCTCAAGTAGTTACACTCTTGCTTTTTGTAGAGCTCAAAGACCACCTCTGCGCCCATTCCTGGCCACGCCATTCGTTCGATCTGCAAAATGCTGAGCAGCCTTGAAATGCTCCCGTCATGCGCCACGTTGTGTCTATAGCGGACTTGACTTCCGCCATTTGCAGCTCGTCGCAAATTTGCGGCAAGTTCGGCCATCCAGACTCCGTAGCTTGCGGCGCTCGCCGGCAGACTTTGCGGCGCGTCACGGTAAATGAAGGAGTATTCATACTGTCCTAAACGAAAGACAGAGTCCGCTTGTGCTTGCGTGATGCAATTGGAGCTGTCTTCAACGCCGCACGGCAATGCTTTCTGATGGCACAGCCTCGCCGACAGGTTGTCAAAGTAGTGGTCGAAACTCTGGTGCCAGCCGCTATCAGTTGGATCGACGCCACTGACAGTGTCCAGCTCGGAAAACAGCGCGGAAGAGGCACTGAGATGTTCAGTCCAATTTTCCGCAGAGGATCCGACACCGTAGTCGCTGTACAGAGCAGCTGATGCCGGACAGCTGTAGCGGGGTTCGAGGCTGTCGATGGAGTTCGGCTGAATGGAAAGCGGCGTGTCTTTCCCAGCTTGAGCCGGGTACAAGCCTGCTATAAGCATCGAAGCGACTTGAGAGGTAATTACATTGTTTGTCACTCTGAAATTCATGACGTCCGGGTCATACTCGGCCGGTAAGAAGTTCAAGAGACTGGAATATACAGCTTTGAGATTCGCACCATGCTCCCATGAGTCGTCCAGGCCCTGTCGCGTGATCTGTGGAAACTCACATGTTCCGTTGAAGCCTTGAGGTGGGAAAGGGTTATCGTCGCTGGTGTAGACACTCCAATAGGCGGATGTAGAATCGTGGCCAGCGGGGTTGAGAGGTTGACCGCCGTAGAAAAGGCCCTCATCTGAGCAGTCCCAGCTATAGCCTTCCACGGGGAAAGTGTTGCTTGCGTAGGGAGTTCTCTTGTGATGTCGGTGGATAACTTCCACATATTGCAGCTTGTAGTCTGACGAAGCGCTCGGGTATGTCGTGGGATTGACGTGCGGCATATTGCACCAGTTGTATGTCGTTCGTGGAGCCGAATATGAGGTGTTGAAAATAAACCCATAAGTTCCTGTGCTATTCAGAGCCGACGTGAGATTGTTCACGAAGTACTGCACGGGTGGATGCCAGGCTGTGCTGGTGTCAATGGCTACTTTTGAGCATTGCGGATCAAGGTGCGCTGACTGTGCGCTACATGTCCCCACAACAGCGCAAGCTGAGGCTAGAAAACCAGGAATCTGGTTGTAGACCTTCATGACTGTGGAAAGGAATGTTTGTGCAGTGAACATCGTGAGACGAAGGACAGCGAAAGTGATATAGGGCCGTAGGGTGGAACTGCATCAGCCGATGTCACCTTACATTCTAGCCGTCGGAAAAGGATGAAAAGGCTTCTCAGGGCGGAAATGCACTTGTTGGAGTTGTCAGGAACAGCTCGCTACTCCACTGCCGACAAAAGCGTGCTCGAAGCTGGAGTAGCCATTGGTCGTGAGTGCAGCCAAGTTTACGACCAACGAATGTCGCAGTCCCCGCGATAGGATTTTCGCTGGCTCTGTCGATAGCGAGTGCCAATCGTGTCGTTCCTAACTTGAAGACTACAATTTTTGTGTGGGAAGTCGATGCGGAAGTGAAGTGCAAAATGTGGCTCAGAAGCCGAGGAAATGGACGACGACTGGGGTCGGAAGCAGCTCCTGGCAGTGTTTTGATCGGCGATGTCAACAATTCGACCCTCTCTCTTCGTACGACGCTTTGCTTCTCCTCATCATCAGCAGCAAGGCACACAGCGGAAGATGTACATCTCCGCCTGGCTGCCAGCGCTACATATCCCAGATCGTCGCTTCCTACTGCGGCGCATTCGTTCCTCATTGCTTGCTACCTCGCGGTCTCTGCAATATCACTAGCGTTGGCCTGGTCGTCATGGTGGCGTCGTCATTATTTTGGTGTTTGCACCAGTGATTGCTTCCTCCAAACGGTCACATGGACACCATGATGCATCTGCGCTTGTGATATTTCATGCATCACTAACAACTGTTTACGCGGTCAGGTGCAATACGTCAAATCTGCAAGAATGGCACCGAGCCCATCAATGATTCCACGAAAACCAGTGCGAAAGTCGATATACGAAGAACCAGTGCGAGACGATGCGCCAGCTCCAGGAGCCAGCTATTCAATAATTGCCACTGCGGTCGTGATGTTTCTGTTATCTGCAACCTCGTGGCCTTGGAGATGGACGTTCTCTGGCGCTGGAATTGAAACATTACTGCTGCTCTACGGCCATTCGCAACAAAAGCGAGTGCTTCCTATCGTGCCACTATGGACGCTTCTGGCTACTTTGAACTTGGCGTATGCGATCTGCTCAACTTCATGGCTACTGCACGGTCTTTTCATTGCCACAACATATCCCTTGGTTCTGCTCACGTGCCTCGACCAGTTTCCTTGGGCCGCAAACATGGCTCGAGCAGGCCTTCGAAAAGCGCTAGGGGGTCAGTCCCATTTTGTTAAGGACAAATTGGCTTTGTTTAATCTCCCTGCCCTGGAAATTGATACCGATGTGGATGGCCTGTTCGTCATTCGAGGTATTACCATGTCTTTCTCGAGTATGACACTCGTCGCACATGGGATCGAGCTTGGTCTGAAGCTGGCGGACGACATTGAAATCGCCATCTACGTGGATGAGGTTGTCGTGAACCTTTTCAGACATATTGCGATTGGCGACGTGTATGCCAATGCAAAGGGTGGCAAATTCGAAATGACGTTCGGCGAACTGGAAGAAGAAGATAGCGACGACGCCACCAGTGAGTTCAGCGTTCTACTTGACGATACACCCCTGTTGAAGGCTGCTGCTGCGAAAGCCAAAATCATGTCGGACAGACCCAAGTTAAGAGAGACTTTGACCGGAGTGAGCTATATGAGGGACAGCTCCGTGCAGCAGGCAGCAGGGACTATCAAGACCATTGATCCAGATGACGAAGCTGCAGATCAACAGTATCATGAAATGCTCACTGAGATCCGGACTTCGAGCGCTGTGTATCAGTCGAGGCAACAAGTGCGGCAAAATGCTAAGAGCAACGGCCGAAAGCTGGAGAACGAGAAAGATATGCGTGCAGCTGTGTGTGCAGCATTGCAAGAGATACCATCTGTGCCTCACCCGCCACGGAGATCCATTCGCGTTACAACTTTGCAGAACTCATCGCCGCCATACGTACGACATTTCTTGCATCGGCTACCATTTCTCCTCAGGGCTTTGCTCACCCCTCTCAGCTATCTGCATCCCGTCAGTATCGCGAGCATCAACGCAGCTGGCTCCGGCAAGTGGCTTTCGACTTTGCTGCAGCAACAGGTGTTCAAGCAGTATACTGAAAACAATTCTCAGCTGCGACGACTACAGCGGAAAGTTTCCACATGGACAGCCGATGCCAACTTTTGTGTACAGCTCACTGACATCGACGGCCTCGGCCAAGTGCCTCTCAACTCGAATTACAATATCGTCACTTATCTCAAGTTCGATGACGTTCTGGCCTATCGCACCATTCCAACATCGGGCGTTGTGACTCAGGTCATGCGTCTCGGTGGGGCAGATGTTACCTTCACGATTCCTACATACCTGCTGCCTCACCATGAACACATTCTTCCACGGGAGCCTGACCAAAATGATGAGCACGAGCTTGAAGTGGAGATTGTCGAAGCAGATGGAGACCCCAAAGCTGTGCAAGCTGCGCATCATTTGAAACAGGTGAGGAAAGATGAAACGAATATCAAACTCTCTGTACATGGTAGTCTGCCCGTTTCCTGCGACCAGAGCCTACTCAACTTTGTAGCGGCCCTGGTCAAAGCGACCAAGATTATCGAGCTCGAAAAGAGCGTGGAGGAAGAAGTGCAGCCTCCTGACACGCCAATGTCACCAATGTCGCCAGCTCCGACAGCTGAGGATGATTCAGAAGAGGGACTTGCTGCCCCAAGCAACGTCTCGTCAGACGTCGGCTCGGAGACCAACGTCAGCATGAAGGAAATTGCCGGCTTCAAAGTCTTTGCGAAGAATCTTCGGCAAAACCTGAGAGATGGAACGACGAAAGCCCAAATCAAAGACATGGCGAGGGATTGGCACCAGAGCGCGAGAGACGGGATGAAAAAGGCTGCTGTAGCTGGACTCGTCAACGACAGATGGATCGCCCACATGGTCGGCAAGGTCGCAAGTACCCTGCAAAAGGCGCAAGGTGATCTTGGGTGGAGTGGGAACATACCCATACCGCTTGGGCCTTACAGAGATACAGAGGATGGAAGACTTACGAAAATATTACCTTAGACGATAGTAACACGGACTTACAGAACTAGAAAGTTTTGCACACCCACGAATGATTGAAGTGAGATCCACAGCATCACTGAAGGCATCGCTGACCTCGCCTGTTGCGAAAGCAGTGGTGCACACGGTTATGTACTTACTGAACGTGGTTGGTTTAGAGAACGAAGTTCGATCTCAGACAAGGATCGTCGTACGACCAGGCTTGGCTTGGGTTTGAAATTCACTCTCCAGGTTTCTCTCCTTGCCAACACCGCGTGCGAGGCACCTCCGCAATGTCATCTTTGTAACCCTTGTTGAACAATCCTTGACATCTTGGCCATTGAGCCAGGCGGTTCCTCAGATTCGGCGTCATTATGACAGCGAGTGTTGGGACCATCAGCGCCAAGCACTAGCTCCAGCGCGCGCGGAATGCGCGTGAGATCTCAGCAACAGAACGGCCATTCCGTCAAATTTGGCGTTGATTCTGACCCACGCGAGCCATGATTCACCACTATGCTCCAAGACATGCTTGGGGTACCCTTCCCGACCCGTTCGCGAACTGAACATGACGGAATGCCGGAGCTAACGCACGTGCGGAGCATGCTGCGAATGACATCCTCCAAGGTATCAATATCCACGCTTGGCAGGTCACATCCGTAGCGATCTCTTTCAATGCTCGTGAGCAACAGAGATTTCTGGCTGTGACGGAGTAGTTCCCGCTGCGGACTTGTCTTTTGCAAAGTATTGGGCTGCACCGCTCAACTCACCGCCTAAAGGACCCTGCCACTGGCGATCGCAAGTCTGCAGACGAGAGAGACTCGGCTCTGGTCCCATGAGGAAGTACACGTCGAGTAATCTTCGGATGATCACCAGTGCATAACAAGCTCTGCTCGCAAATTCCTCTTCGCATACCGAGTCGCACGCTATGGTGCACCGGACGGACACTCGCCCTTATCGCCGCTTTGTACGCATGGACTGTGTGAATGCTGAGATATGAACAGAACGATGCGGAATGCAATGCTCCTGATCACCTTGCGAGCAGGAGAATTTGACTGCTCTCGACTGACTTGTGCCAGAACAACGGCGATACTGCATGGAGCGAGGGCAACGGCGACTCCAAAAATCCACTACTTGGAAGCATGGAGCCTTCTTGGGCGAGCATTTCGTTCAGTCAATCAAGAGCGCCAGTACTCATATCAATTTTGAAACATGAGCTAGGACCGAGTAAACACCCCAAAATCTCTTACTCTGCGAAGACTCGCTTTGTGCAGCCATCGTCCGCTGCTCACCAATCATCATTACAACAGATGCGCAGAACTACGACCCAACCGAAATGGGACGTACAAGGGGGCTCGAGCTACAGGGATTCAATAGTGCTGGTGCGTGAGTCCGCCATCACAAGCGCATCGCGCACGACCATTCCCCGAAGTATCGGCATCATGTCGACCCATCACCGATCGCATATTGCTCTGCATGCCCCTCTCACTATCAGCAAATCGTCATCAACCATCTTTTCGATGACAAGTGCGCAAGATGCACAGTGAAGCGTCTTCAACCAAGGGATTGTCCCCAGTATCGACTATCCTATCCACGCCGTCAAGCAGCACGTCCACGAATCCATCGACCAGACCTCCATCGAAGCGCAGGAAGCAGTCCTTCCATGCTTCGTCACTGGCCTTTTCATTCGTTTGTAAACTGCTAGCGGTGTCGAACCCGCCTCCTCCGATGCTTGAAAAACCGAAATCATCCGGCGCTTCGGTGGTGTCGGTCGAGAGGCAGGCACTTTCCTCCATTTGTGTTTACGGCGACATCACAGGACCACAGCTTTGCAAAGTCATCGTAATACTTAAGGAGCTCCACCTTCCTTACGTCCTGAAGGTGGTTGACATCGGAGCCATCAAAAATGAACCTAATTCTGCACCATGCGAGCTTATACGTGGTGGCCCGGCTATGGAAGATCCCAATACCGGCATTGTTCTATGGGAGGTAAGGCGACCTCTCACGAAGCCTTGTGTTTGGAAATCAGTGGCGCTGCTCAAAGCGAGGCTTTGAGCAAACCATGTTTACCGAACAGCTAGCTGATAAGTGTTCTGCAGTCTGGAGCCATAGTAGATTATCTCGAGGAAATGTACGACAAAACCAACAAGCTTCGCTATACTTCTTTTCCAGAGGTCTGGCACACCAAGCAATGGGCCTGGCATCAATTCGGTGGCCACGAATCTTTGATGGGGCAAGAAAGCTTCATATCTTTGCATGAATTCTATGGCGACATGGTACGCGGGACTCTGGCGACCATCGAGAATCATCTATCAGCCACCGGCAATCTCTATCTTATTGGCGATCGAATCACATACGCGGACCTGTTGTATGTCGCGTCGAGAGAGGCCGTGATAACAACTTTAATGCGAAGCTTCATCGACAATTTTGAAGTGGAATGGCGAAGGGAATGGCCCAGGACTTATGATTGGTATCAACGTTTGTTGATGAGGGATTCGGTCAAGAAGACCTTCCATGAGAGATTTCAAATTATGGAGGAGCGAGGCTGGATCGATTGAGTCCTACAGTGATGTCGCGAGACAGGCGCGCTGTGACTTCACATTGCGCGTACGGCAGACCACAGAGATAGTGCGAGCATAGTCGGCTCTGCGCGTCATCTGCAATCTCACAGATCCATGCACGAAGGCATTGAATCGCACGGACCTGCGTCTCCAGCAGCGATGCGAGATCGGGCCTCTCCGAGGATGCAAGACGGACATACCGCAACCTCCGATGCTGTTCCGCCGAAACCCCAGGGTCCCTACAAAGGACAGTCCAAGTGCAAGACATATAAGCCTGACATGCCGCATGTCATTCGTTTTGTAAGCAAAGCTTTCCGGATCAGCCATGGCCGCCATCTTTGACCCCGACGACCTTGCTTCGCCCTCGGCATACGATGCCGCGCAGACCGCGTTGCTCCTCCTGGACTTTCAGCCGTTCATCATCGCTCAGATCGAGGACAGAGGGACTCGTGCTCTGGAGACGTCAGTCCGGTTGAGAGACTGGGCTCTCCAGCACAAAATTCTGGTCCTCCACTCCATCGTTGACGTCGATGGTCAGGTCCCCATTACAGCCAAGGGCGCATCTCGTCTACAGCAGTATGTCGCAAGCTTGAGCAAGGATCGAGAACACTCCAAGGAGCACACCAGTATTGCACCCGTTTCAGACGAACTGGAACACACCATATTAAAGCGGCCTGGCATCGTGTCCAATATTGCTTCTCAGCAGGTGCAGTCTCTGCTTGCAAGAAATGGCATTAAAAGTCTCATAATCTGCGGTCTTTCCACATCTGGTGCTGTGCTCAGGACGTGTGTACAGGCCACGGACCAGGAGTTTATTTGCACGGTTGTAGAGGTACGTGAATGGCATGGATCAGATTCATCACAATTGCAATTACAGATGCACTGTTCTGACACGTCCTAGGATGCTTGTGCAGATAGAACTGAAGAGCTGCATGACATGCTTGTAAAAGAAGTGCTGTCGAGCAGAGCACATGTGACCACTGCTGCGGATTTCATGAAGGGATGGAAAGCACATTAGAACCAACACCTTAGTCAACCAATATTTCATTATAATTGACTCAAAGTCTGCTGTTCTCATTGGAAGGAATATTTCCGTCCTCTCTGACAAAGGCATGACAAACCCCACACGATGGCCTCGGCGATATGCACGTGCGTCGAAGCTATAAACACAATGCTGAGCAGAATGATGAAGGAGTCAATACACTGAACTGTTTCAACTCAGCACGATGACTGCGACCGGCGCAACTGTCACTCATGCCCACTCAGATGCAGATGGCCACTTCCGCCGCAAAGACAGCGCCTTTCGGAATTGGATCTCGAAAGACCCCAGCTCAAAGTATCCTGCAGAAAGTGGTCGTTATGCTCTTTACATGAATTATGGCTGTCCCTGGGCTCACCGAACGTCTATCGTGCGAGCACTGAAAGGACTGGAAGATCACATTCAGATGATCGCGACCGATTTTGACTTAACAAGTAATGGTTGGACTTTTACAGGTGGGTAGAGTCTTACCGTCACTCATCATACGCTGGACTGAGATTCAGAAATCAGGCAAGAATGGCTCCGAGGGCAAGGATCCGCTTTATGGTTTCACGGGCCTCAAGCAGCTGTATATCAAAGTCGATCCCGAATATGCGGGTCGATATACCGTGCCTTGTTTGTTCGATAAGAAGACCGAAACGATTGTGAACAACGAGTCGAGCGAGATTATCCGAATGTTCTACACCGAGTTCGATGATTTGCTGCCCGCTGATCTCCGCGAGGACAACAAAGAAGGAGGCGGTTTCTACCCCGAGCATTTGCGAAAAGAAATCGACGAGATGAACGAGTGGGGTATGTCAAGCCGTGTCTTCTCACCACAAAGCTCTACAACACCAAGATGTCATTTATTAACCACAACCCTCTCACACAGTATACCACACCGTCAACAACGGCGTCTACAAGTGCGGTTTCGCCACCACCCAAGAAGCCTACGACACCAACATCTACCCTCTCTTCGACTCTCTCGACCGCCTGGAAACCCACCTCTCGGACCCCTCGCACCAGCCCTTCTTATTCGGCAAACACGTCACCGAAGCCGACATCAGACTCTTCACGACTCTCATCCGCTTCGACACAGCGTATCATACGATTTTCCAGACGAATCTGAAGTCAATTCGACACGATTATCCGAATTTATCGCTTTGGTTGCGGAGGCTGTATTGGGACGAGACGGAATTGACGCGGGGTGGGGTGTTCAAGAAGACGAGTGATTTCCATGCGTATCGGTATGGGTACTCGAGGGCGAGGGGCAGGATGTTGAAGGGTGGGGGTGTGAGCGATGAAGATTTGGAGAGGATCGTGATGCCGAGGGGTCCGAAGGTTGATATTGGTCCCTTGAAAGAAGAGGAGAAGGTGAAGTAGAAATGGTCGCTCTGTGGTATGCTGGCTTTCACGGGTAGCAAGAATGTATCACGTATGATGTCTATTGTATCCAACGCGCAAGCGGTTTCCCGGCGCTCGGTGGCCTCTGCCGCTCAAGCACGTCTATCATCTTCTGCTCTATTTCATCGCCGACTTTGTCCATTTTCCGTCTGGCTTCGGCAGCTTTGCTAGGATTCCACACGGCGCGGTGGAATTGCATGATTTCCTTCAATCTTTCCACTTCCTCCCACAATTCCTTGTACGCATTGATCTCTTTCCCGTTTTTGAAACAGATGCCGTACATTTGACAGAGACTCGGGACCTCGGGCGCGCAATCCTTGATTTCCTTCTTGAAGAGATATGGCCACATGTGCTCCCACACCCTGCCGGCAATATGGTCGCTGAACTTCGTTTCCATGAGCCATTTGACGCTTCGTGCGTATTGCTCCTTGGGGCGGCTTCGGATTGCGTCTCGCGAGACTGCAAATTGGCTACAGCAAGGGCCTGCCAGGATCTCCGGAACCTCATCGTCATCGCCAAAGTTCGCGTGCCATGCCTCCTTCATGTATGGTTCCTCGGGCTTGTCGAAGTTGGCAAAGGTCTTTGAGGTATTGATCCACGCTGGACAGGACGCTCGCCACGTAACTCGTAAGTTGAAATATTGTCTTTCAATTACTTGTTGGAGATCAAGCCGCGAAAGTGCAAAGGAGGTATTGCGTAGCAGAGTTCCCTCGACGTGCCAGGGTGTTTCGTCTGCGTGGATGAAGATGCTCACGTCTGGAAGATTATCGTAGAAGTCGTGTAGATAGGTGAAATACATCAAAGCTTCTCGACCTTTGTTGAGTGCCGCTGGTCGATATTCTGCGGCAGCGGAATCACTAACATATCGTAGGATTTGGAGATTGGGGATCTGTAGGTTGGCAGTCCATGCTGTGTCTTCCTTCAACGTTGATGCAATCACCAGATGCGCAGTAATGTTTTCATAACGGGTGGCTCCGATATCCGTGACCAGCGCCGGGTGTGGTCGCGGCGATACAAGGTAGTCGAAGGCAGGCAACACCCTGCTCCAGAGAGTGTAGGTCGTGAAGAGGGCGACGACGATGAAGCCAAGTCCCTTCACGCGGTGACTGTTGAGGAGGTGTGGGCGTGACATGGCCAGGCCCTTTGCAGACAGCGATACATTGCAGCGTGAGACTCTGGGGAGGTGTGTTCAAGGTTGAAAGTGATCGTCTCGAGCCGCAGGGCACGCCGTGGGGCTGTGGTCCGTTTGAGGGCGGAAGGAGCGCTAACAAAGGATGGGATCGCCTTGGCGGCGACAGTTCCACAGCGTTTCACGAGATACGTGAACGAAAGTGTCGACAGACCACGGGGAACTTCTGCCTTCAACGCTCAACAGCACCGATGGACTGTTCCGAACCCATCAGTGCGTACATGCTCGAGATGATAAGTTGGTGGTGGATGGGCCCACGCGAAACACGGATCTGCAGGATGCGACCTTCTTTTAGCAGCGGCGTTTCTGCGTCTGCGCTAAACGTCACGGCTGGCGCTTGGCAAAATGTCAACGTCGCTTGCGAACATTCCTCGTTCTTTGCTGCTCCTTGTCCCTTCTGCGAATGTGTTGGCTCGTACTGACAGGATTGCCAGAGTCGAGCATGCATCGCTAAGGCCGAAACGTCAGCCAATGGACGAAGCCCAGAGTCTTTCGCAAGATGGGCCCGTGGTATCGCCTGTCTGCGCCTCTCCTCCCCGAATCGCGCATCGTTGGGGCATAATGTCGGACCAAGGCGCCCATTTGCTGCTTATGTCGACGTGTTTGTGGCCACGAACTCTCTGCCTGTGCGCGTCACGTATCAAGCGTCATCTGCATGAGATCGGAAGCAGGAACGGTGTTGCGTCTGTCCAGACTTGTGCTCGTCCATGGACGATCCGGTTGCTGGGCTGCTGCGAGCCCTTCTGATCACGCTCTGTGCCATGCTGTCGTACTGTCCAGACGTCGTTGTCCCGCGTCTGCTACGTCGAGCGAAGTAAGACCGCGCAGCCGCGGAACAGGCATATCTATCGGGATGCCAAGAATCTCGGAGAACAGGAGCCGATATGATGGTACCTCTCGTTTCCTGGTCGTCCATCACACAATGATCAGCGCGCCACAGTACGACGCACAAGATGATACCTGAAGATTCCATTTCTGGAGAGCAGCCTTCTTATATGCTCCTAGGCCCCTCTCACTGGACCAACTGCGTGACACGCGCAAGCGACCGTGAGGATGCTTGCGGATCGGCATCAAGTTCTCCCACGCGTCGCTCGATGGGCTTCGAAAACGCTTCCGGCATTTGTACGAGTTTGCCTGCCCCAGAGGTCCGGCTTCTGTCTGCGAATCGCAGGATCCAGAACCTGCTGGCGCAGTCGCCACAGCGAAGACCTCACCTCGTGACCGATCACATTCCAATTGCACTCACTTTTCATCTGGACCCTTGCGCAGTCAGCCATTCGGAGTCCTCTGTCCAGTTGCCTGGCACCGCCTGACTCCGCCGTGGTCATCGTGGCTTGGGACTCCTCTTTTACAGCTGGAATGCACATGCGACTTGTGCCCGGAGGTGGAGCACTCCGTGTGCACGTCAACTCTAGTCTCCATGAAGAATTAGATCTTCGGGGCTAGAGGAGCTTTTTGATTGAGGCACTTATTTATGAGTAATCATTTTCTGGGCAACCTGTAGGTCCTCCGAGGTGGATTTGTTGTCGCTGCTTGACGTGGTTGCGGTGGCGCATGTAGGTACTAGTCCTCTGTTGTGTCATTGTGCCGCTCTTGGGAGCTCTTGACATCTCGGCTAACTCGTGCGATTTGAGGATCATCGGGATCGCCAGCCTCAGAAACATACTTTGTGTTCCTGAGCGAACGCACTTGGACAGCCGGCTGACCGAATCTCCCGAATCTAGACATGCTCGTGCCGATCCATCAGCTTCTAGCAGTGCCAATGTGGACAAATTGGACTTGCTGACAATGTACAGTGCGCTCAGTGGCTCGCCACTTGCATTAACTCTAGCAAAGAAGCATAATCCCACAATCAGGGCACGCCGCCGTCTATCCTAGCCTTGGCCCAAGTATGCCGCCCAATAAGGACTCCATCCGAACCAAGTCCGGATACTACTACTGTACCCAACATCCACAACAAAGTAACGCTTGTGAAGTACACTCTGGCACAAAGCTATTTGCCGGGCTAGATCGTCGCCCGGCACACCGGGCACGTCAAGACAGGCAAGTCGACGTAGAGCCTAAACGGTTGTCGAGGGATACAAGTAGACCAAGATTCTTCTCCCACAGTGCCGCTCTGTAAACGACTTCTATCTCGTTGAGTAAACATCATGGTTGGGACTTACTTTTCCACGGCCCTTCTCCTCAATGGAGCTGCGGCATTCCCTCACATTGCGGAAATGGTTGCCAAGAGGCAGGTGCCAGAAGGGGCCATCCCGTTTCCAGAGTGGCCTGGCACACCAAACCACGCGACCTTCAGCGGTTTCAACGCGCAGCAACAACTTGTCTCGGTCTCTGGTGAACATGAGTTCCGCATGCCTGGCCCTGGCGATATCAGAGGCCCATGCGCAGGTACGTCGAAGTTCTTATCGTCGGACCTCATACAAGTTACGCTCACACATGAGAACAGGTCTTAATGCGGCAGCCAACCACGGGTATTGCTCACTCGTTCCATTGAACCGCAACATACGTACCGATTGCTGATTCCGTTGAAAAGGTACATTCCACGCGACGGAATTGCCACTCCGGAGACCATCAACACTGGTCTTTGGGAAGCATTCTCGCTCGATGGCACTGCAACACTCTTCCTGAATACGGCAACCTCTGTAAGCATGGCCCGCCCTATGGAGCCAAACTCAGTCAACACACTAATCGGTGATAAGTTTTTCAACGGAGACCCTATCTCGGGCCGCTGGTCTATTGGACCTCACTCCGACAAGACAAACTCGCTTGGTCCTATTGGCAACATTCTTGGCAATCAGACAGGTATCTGTGCATACGGACACCTGAGATCTGAAGGAGATGCCTCCATCACTCGTGGTGACTGGTTAGCACCGACCATGGCGTCGAACTGTCTCTCTTATCCGCAGTTCTTGCAAGAGCTTTTCGACGTCGCAGACGAGATGGGTAACGGTCTCATCACCCCACGCGTGCTGGCCAAGCACTCTTCCAACCGCAAGAAATACAGCATTGCCAACAACCCTAACTATTGTGAGTCTATTCATTGCACAATAGTACCGAACCTTACTGATCAACTCTCTCCACAGTCTCGCCTCCATACGCTGGTGTTGCCTTCACCTTCGGAGCGCACATGTTTGCCTTCCAGTTGCTCGCAAACCACTCTGCTGAAGAACCACGCGGCTTCCTTACTAAGGAGGTCTTCATGCAATCCTTTGGTTACGATCGTGATGCGAACGGAAACCTTCGATATGTAAGTCACCTCCAGACATGGACCGTCACCTCTGCCCACAAGCGTGTCGCCAGCGTGACGAGAATTCTTGCAAAATCACATGAAAAACGCCACATTCAATACTGACGATTGACTCGAAGACCTTTGGTGCCGAGCGCATTCCAGAGAATTGGTATAAGAGATCCGAGCAAGATCCGTGGACTTTGACCGACATCGTCGTCTCTACTGCTCAGCAATGCGCGACTTATCCAGGCAACTGCCAAGTCGGCGGCAACACTGGCGAAGTCAACAGCTTCAAGGGCGTAGACCTTACCGACATTTCCGGAGGCCTGATCAACGGTGTCGAAGATTTCCAGGACCCCAACCAGCTCGGCTGCTTCATCTCACAGATGATCCAGGCTGACACTCCCTCTGCATTGTCGAATGTCTTTGAAGGTGCGCTCTTGGAGCAGGCTCTCGGCATGATCGATAGCAAGCTCGTGCCAGCACTTGCTGGGCTTGGAAACTGCCCCAACGTGCCTCAGGGTAAGGGACAGGGAGAGTATGATGCGCCTTTCCCAGGTGCTCAGAGTCCTTCGGAGGGTCCTCGTGGTCCTTTCCGCTAGATAGGCACAATGGCGATGAGATGATGTAATTAGATATTACGCATAGCACAGCGTGTCAGCTGATGGCTAAGAATGAAATGAAAGGAAATGACCTATATCGAATCTACCCGAAGCTTCATTTATATCTGTCGATTGTTGCTCACGGATATCCCGGGTTGAGTAACGTGTTGTTCTTTCAAGATTTTGAATCCGAGAATCGAGCTGGTCTACAGTGTAGTACAATTCCAATAGCGCAGGGAATCCCGAGCAGTGCCCGAGGCTGCTCCAAAGCAGCGATCCAGATCCAATCTTCGTGTCACATAAAGCTCGACGGGATATGGAACAGCAATGCCTCGTATGATACGTTATTTGAGCATATGAGAGCCAGCGGGTTTGAGAAGCTTGCTAATTTCACGTGTCCCGGATGGACTTGATACCACGTCGATTTGTGGCTGGGGGGTTCACAGGAAGAGCGACGCCACCCATACGGTAGCAGCAAATATATAGTCAACACGTGCATGAAGCGCTCTATCCATCTCTTCCGAATGGTCGACAACGCTGCTGCTCGTTTGGGATTTCCACGTCAGCTTTCGACCACATGGATCTATAAGCTTATTGCCATCCGCGGTGAAGGAGACAGAGGCACCACAGATCAAGACCGAGAATCCCAATTCCAATCATTATGAAGACTGCACGCAGTCGACTTGGCGGATGGTAGAACCATGTTGATGCGTGTTGATTTGGCCTGGGAAGGATGTATGGCTGGAGCTTAAGAGGTCATTGCTACAAAGCCCCCAGTGGTTTAGGGCGCCATTCTGGTTCCTGTGGACTTTGCTCCTGGAGTTCTTGGGGCGCGGTGAACTGAGTTTAAAGGACGCAGCGAGTTGACATAATTTTTCATTACTCGTGAGGTCTTAGCCAAGCGGCGGTGCAGTGCAGGTGCAGTAAGCAATGTCTTGCCAAATCCCGGCATGTCTTGGCAGTTCCTCGTATTGAGTATTGAGACCTTACATGCTTCTTGCTTCCACAGTGCTTCACTTTGCTTCCTATAGAACTTAAGTTCATTTACAACAAATGTATTTCCATGTCAGTTTAGAAAGCGAAGGCCGTGCGGCGACATTATCGGATCCGTTCAATCTTCGCCGGGGATCACGCCGACTTTTCGGCATTCATTCCGGCTCTTTGATGGCCAGATCTTACATGACCGCAATCGTACTGGCATGCAGTCACTCATCCTCCCACCACAAAGGACAAGTGGTGGCAGTCTTTGTTACCCGAAACAGTGAGGTATGTGTACGCAGCCGTCGTCCCTGCCACGGTCCACATGCGGCCGGAAGACATTGCGATAATCCACGTCACGGGCCACTTGTCGGGGATCTTCGCACGTCTCCCTTTGTCCCCTTTTCGGATGAACCCTTGAATCTAGAATCACTCTATCTTCTGCTTGACAACATTCCTCCAGTCTCTCGTTATTCTGCACAGCGTTTGTGAATGACAGTTCGGCATTTCTCATGATGACTAGAATTGATCCATACTTGACAGAACCAGATTTGATCCTGCTTCGCAATCTATTTGAGGACAGCGCCAGCAAGTTGAGAAGAGAAACGAAGCATACCGAGCAACAGCACAAAGATGACGGAAAATCACCCAGAACAACACGAGCACCGGACGACAGCAATGAATCAGCACTTCAGCGCATGAAAGAATTGAACGACCCAGCCAGTCCAGATTTCGAGCCAACAGTATTCGCCACGTGGGATGCCAAGGATATCCATCCGACGCTCCACAGCTACTTGATCCAGCCATACATTAAGGTCGCTTCAAACATCGTTCGGCATCCCACAGATGTGATATTCCTCACGCACATCCTGCTCTATCTTTCAGTAAACTTGCCGAGCGCAATTTGCCTTTTTTACAACTTCACTTATACACATGGCATCGCTCACGTTGCCTTCAGCTTTTGGTGTACCGGAGCCTTTACCCTCATGATGCACAACCACATCCACAATAACGGCATTTTATCGAAAAGGTGGGCATGGCTGGACATGACCTTTCCTTACATCTTGGAACCTCTGATGGGGCACACCTGGGATTCTTATTATTACCATCACGTGAAACATCACCACGTCGAAGGAAACGGTCCGGAAGACCTATCCTCCACAATTCGCTACCAACGCGACAACATCTGGCACTTCCTGCACTACCTTGGCCGCTTCCTCTTCCTCATTTGGCTCGATCTGCCACTTTACTTTCTCCGCAAGAACAAAACCAAACTCGCCCTTAAATCCTTCTTCTCCGAAATCGCCAGCATGAGCTTCATCTTCTTCATGACAGCAAAAGTCAACCTGCGCGCAAGCATCTTTACCCTCATAATCCCCTTCATCCTCCTCCGCCTAGGCCTCATGATCGGCAACTGGGGTCAACACGCCCTCGTCGACGAAGTCGAGCCGGATTCCGATTTCCGCTCCAGCATAACCCTCATCGATGTCCCCAGCAACCGCTTCTGCTTCAACGACGGCTACCACACAGCCCACCATCTTAACCCTCGCCGACACTGGCGCGACCAACCATTACATTTCCTGCAATCGAAAAAGGCGTATACCGAAGGCCGCGCGCTCGTGTTCCATAACATCGACTATCTGATGTTGACCTACCGCCTTCTCACCAAGAATTACGCAAAGCTGGCCGAATGTCTGGTTCCAATCGGCGAGCAGATCGGCATGAGTTTAGACGAAATCGAGAAGATGTTGCGGACGAAGACGAGGGCGTTCACGGAGGAAGAAATTCGAGAGAAATTCGGCACGTCTTCTTTTACGACCATTTCGACAATGATGAAGAAGGAAATGAAGGCCAACTCGAGAAGGAAATCTGTTCCGTTTTCGTTGAAAGCTGCTCTCGTGAATGCCGGGACTTTGGCGCCTAGTGCGTTGGGGTTGTTGGCTTTGGGCCCGTCGGGCGTGGAAGCAGAGGTTGCGCATGCGAAGGCGCAGTAAGAGCAGATTCGATGGCGTCGGATAGGTGCTGCTGAGGTCGTTTCCAACATGGTACCAGTGATAATATCTTATTTGGTCGCAAGGCGCCAGGGCAGAAGAAGAAGATAGAGATAGACTAGCATATGTAATCCGGCGGACTACGTCCTGGCGATCAAGTCCTTAAAATGTTCACGGGATTGTGGGAGAATGGGCTTCATAGCGCTGCTCAAAGCCACCTTGCACACTTCCAGTTTTGCCTACAATTTGTATCTTCCTGCACCTTGTCCACCGGTCTGACTCTTCGCCTGGTTACCCTCCACATCAGTGACTTGCCCTTTCTTTCCAATAACGCGGACGCCGCCCTTCCTGAGATCGCCAAGCAATTCTTTCTTGTCTTTCTTTCCCTTGCTCTCTTTCGGCCTTCCATTCGCACTCTCCGCGTTCCCACTAGCTTTGCGAATGCGTTCCTTCTCTCGTCGCCTCCGTCTCTTCCGTTCATCTTTGTCGAGTTCCTCTCGTCCTGCGGGCAGTCCGGACTTGCCCACGACTTCAGACTTGTCGGCCTTGCTGCCTTCGCCGGCTTTGTAGATCTCTTGAGGGGCCAATTGACTTGCACCGGCAACTTCGCCGCCGGCTGAGGGTCGAGCATCTTCCATGGTGATGGCTGGCGCGTCGATACGTATGTCCATTTGAGGTGCGGGTGCTTTGGGCCTGAAATTCCATGACGAAAGACTATCAAGCTGACCGCAGACTTCCTTCCACAGAGCTTCAATCTCTTTCTGCTCCTTTGCCAATTTCTCGTCCTTGACATCCACGTAGTTCGGATCTGTTCTGCGGGAGTATTCTTCCTCGTACTCTTCGGCCAAGCCTTTCTTGCTCTTGGTGTCCTCGAGCTCGAAGTCAAGCTTGCCACGCTTCCCGGTTCCAGTGGCAAGATCATCTGGCCGTCGCTTAATGATGTCCTGGAAATCAAAGGCAAGAATTCGGCGCTTGATGAGACTCTCGATGTCTTCGCTGACTTCTGCGGTGATGACGGGAACAGGTTTGCCAGCTCTTTCGAAGTCCAGATCTTCTTCGAGAAGCGCGTTGACCGGGCGGTCGGCCGCGCGCGCTTCACCCGAAAGCTGCCAATCACGTTTCGCGACATTTGCAGCTTCGAGCTTGCGAATCTCTTCTTGCAGCTGCAGCTTCCGACGTTCATGTGCGGAACGGCGCGATCGAGGATCAGCAGGATCGGGCTTCTCGTCTTCTTCTTCCTCCTCCTCTTCATCGGACTCGTCAAACAGATCACGGTGCACTGCATCCATAGTCCGCTGCATGTCTTCTGGCTCAGCCCATTGTTCCTGAGCTGCGCCATTTGTCGATTTGGATGCAGAAGCTTCAGGAAAGTTGTGCGGGTTCGGTCGCCCTTTCTTGTTCTTGCGCTTTTTCTGTGCTGGGGGCGCAAAAAAGTCCGCGTACATCATGCTGTTGGTGTTTCCCATACCACCCATTCCATCCATGTCGCCAACGCCCTCGCCATCTTCGTCTTCATCTTCGCTCTCTGCGTCTGGGTCACCAAATATAGGCCCATCTTCTTCGTCCGCGCTTTCCTCATCGCCTGCGTCAGCATCACCATTGGCTCCACCTGAAGCCTGTGCCATGGGATCTGCGTCAAAATCGATTTCTTCATCGTCGTCACCAACTTCGGCTTCGCCGCGAACATCCTGCTGCTCCAAAAACTCGGACTGTTTGTTAAAATCGTCAATCGAGAAGAAGCCATCGTTCAAACCAAATTTGTCTTCCACGAATTCTGCAGCTGGCTCGTCCTCTTGACATTCGTCCTCATCTATGTCCATATCGTCGAAGTCGTCGTGCATGTCGCCGCCCAAGTCGAGCTCCTCATCGTTGGCCTCATCCTCATCAGAATGATACTCTTCCTCACCATCATCCACTCCCTCGACTTCATAGTCTACACCTTCCACGCCAAGGTCTTCGCCCTCCTCATCCGAGACCAATTGCTCATCCTCCAAATTCTCATCGCTGTCTTCCTCCAGTTGTGCCTGCACCATCTCATATTCGCGTGAGATCTCATCAGTGGCCGCATCGAGCACTCTCCGCGCTTGTTCCCACACCTGCTCAACACTGAAGCCATCTGTATGGATCTGTTTCAGCCGCAGTACTTCTTCGTCGCCGCCCTCGCCTCGTTTCCGCTTCTTGCGCGACTCCTTCAATCGTTGCTGCTGTTCATTACTGGTGTCCTTAGCGAGCGGATCGAGAATGTTTTTGAGGTATGCGACGGCATCGGTATACAGCGGGAGATCTGGCTGAAGAAACTTGTGAGATTCCGACTCCAAGGTCGACAGGAATGTTGTCGCCGCCATGTCGCTGAATATGCTGTTGTTCGCGGCTCTGCTCTTGGGACATCTCAAAAATTGAACCAGGTCGGCATTCGATCCCTGCTAGCGCAGAACCCAATCTGAATTGGCAGCGGAATTCCTCCGGTCTTGGCTTGCCTCTTGCTTCAGCCTACCACCAACGATCTTCAAGTCCTTCCGCTTTGCAGTGTTGTCATGCGCCATGGACCAAGCGTGCTGCTCCACGGGAGCGGAATATGCACGAGCTATATCTCATGTCACTTCATCCTCCCAACAACAGATATCACGAATCAAAATCTCATAAGCAATCATGCTTGCTAAGTCTTTCTCTTCCGTCCTTGATCACCTCTCCTCATCTGCATTGTTATCTCCTTCGATACTCATCGTGATAGCTCTGCTTTCGTTCACCCTCCATTCTTCACTGAGATGGCAAAGACTTCGTCGCATACCTGGTCCTTTACTGGCAAAATTCACTGACCTGTACCGGCTTCTGGTAGTCTGGCGAAGAGATTCCCACGATACATATCTCGAGCTGCACAAGAAGCACGGCGATCTAGTACGAATTGGCCACAATTGCGTCAGCATATCCAAGCCGGAAGTTGTCAACACCATTTATGGCATATCGGTCAAGGCTGCCAAGTCAGACTTTTATTCAGTTTGGCAGAACATTGTCAATGGCAAACGAACGGCGAGCCTGGTCTTTACGACTGACGAGCATCAACATGCCACAATGAAGAGACCTATCGCCAGCGCATACAGTCTCAGCACTCTTGTCGAGTTTGAGCCTCTCATTGATTCAACAACAGCCGTGTTCCTCGACCGAATTGATCAGCTTTTTGCAATGACTGGTGACACGTGTGACCTTGGAACCTGGCTGCAGTGGTGAGTGAGCTGAACGTACAATTCTTGAGATGGTAAAAAGCCCGTTCTGAAGCACACACAGGTACGCATTCGACGTAATCGGAGAGCTAACGCTTTCAAAGCGCCTTGGATTCTTGGAGCGAGCGGAAGACGTCGAGAACATCGCTGACTCCATAGCGGCCAATTTTGATCGGTGCTCCGTTCTCGGACAGATGCCTTGGCTCGATGAGTGGATCTACAAGAGTCGTCTTTACCAAAATGTCTTCGTGAAGCAGAAAGTGAACCCCATCATCGCATTCGGTCAACGTCGCCTCCAGGAACGATTAGATAGCAAAGACGACGCAAGTTGCACGGAGGCACTGGAGCTGAGAGACGCCACACTCAATGAGAAGGTCTTGCACGGCATAATACCCAGCAAGCCAGATTTTCTTTCTCGATTCCTCAAGCTTCACGATGAGCAACCAGAGGTGGTTACAAACCAAACACTCTTGGCATACCTTTTCATCAACATCAATGCTGGCTCCGATACTATTGCATCCACAACAAGAGCGATCTTCTATTACTTACTCAAAAATACCTCTACACTGGCCAAGCTTTACAATGAATTGAGACAAGCACACGAGCAAGGCACGCTCACTGTACCGCTACCGACGTGGACAGAGGCGCAAGCTCTGCCATACTTGAATGCAGTTATCAAGGAAGGCCTGCGACTCAACCCAGCTCTTGCACTACCACTAGAACGTATTACTCCCGCGAATGGCTTTCAGATTGGCGAGACTTTCATTCCTCCTGGCACGATCGTTGGCGTGAATCCCTGGGTTTTGCATCGCGATGCACGAATATTCGGATCCGATGCAGAGGCGTGGAACCCTGAGCGATGGCTCTCTGGAGACACCGAACGCGTGAAGTACATGGACCATCACGTTCTTTCTTTTGGCGCCGGCAAAAGGACGTGCCTGGGCAGGAACATCGCTATGCTTGAGATGTCGAAACTGGTTCCAGCTGTGGTGTTCCGCTATGATATTGAGCTGAAGGAACCGAAAAAGGATTGGAAGCTCATCAACGCATGGGCTGTCAGGCAAGAAGGTCTTGGTGTCACATTGACTAAGCGGAAGCAATGAATGATTGATTGGTGAATTTGGTACCAAATTTTGTGAATGGTTCTGCAAAGCTCGCGCGGACGCCTCATCGGTGTGGCCTCAGTGCCGCCTCACTTGTCCTCAAGTCCTCAAGACAGTAGGGGAATAAATATTACCTGAGTGTTCCCCTGTGATTGTACCTGCAAGCTACTGTCTCTGTCGGACACTAGTAACATTCCGACCCTTCGAAACCAAGCTCAACCCACTCAGAACAACAAATCACACATCGAGTTGTGTGATTCCTTCCAAAATGGAGACTTTACCGAAGAACAGCCCATGCTCGATTCTCGACCTCCACCCTGAAATCATCGAAAGAATTGCAAAGCACTGCAACGCGGAAGGCCTAAACGCCTTGCGGCTCTCGCATCGCCGACTGGGAATCAACACTTTCCTCCACTGGAGACTGCGCCGCACTACTATCAGTTTCAACTCTATTTACCAGAGACCAGGGGTGTACGCCGATATCCTCGAAAACTGTTCTCAAGTCGGCCTCGAAGTTACCCGCCTCATCCTCTCATCGCCATGTGTTCCCGGCGCCGAGGATTCATGGCGCAGAACACCACTCATCCTGAATCTAACCCGCATAGTCAAGCACATTCCCAATCTGCGCGAGGTGGAAATCAGAGATTGGCACCTCATGCACGATGTCCCTGCCATCGCCGAGCTGGCGCCAATATTCAAGACCTGCAAACTCCGGAGCCTCCTCCTTCATCGCTGCGACTTGTCCGCTCTGGATCTGCGAGCCCTCCTCGGCACTCCCACCAAAGCTCCTGAACAGACTCTTCTCAAAGAGTGCAGTATTTCGGGAACTCTACTGAGCGAACTAACACCAGGAGCTAGAAACATTCCTGAAGTCAGAACGGAGCATGCATTCTGTGTCGGTATTCAGGAAGTCAACTTTCCGTTCATCGTTCGTGCCGTCTTTCCTTCCGTGCAATTCCACGGATTGAAGTTCGACATCCGTACGTTCACAGGAAAGAGGGTATTTGAGGTTGGGGGTCATGCTCCGATTCATGATTACGAGCAGGAGATTTTGGAGATGAGAATCGTCAAGGTGGCGGAGGGCAATTCGTGAGAGATACGAGGTTGAGGGGCGAGGAACTGCGGAGGAAGGCGAGAGAGATGTCACTGTGGATTAAGGTGCTCATGATATTTTTGTTGCATGCGCAATTACAGATTGTCAGCTTATGGTCGAACGAGAGAAAAATTTTCGGAGAACATTCAGACCGTCATACGTGTTTAGCTTAGCCAAGAATCAGTTCAAAATGAGTTCAGTTAACTTTGCAAAGTTCAGTCTTTGTGGCTGACTGCAGACGAGTAGAAAGCATCAAACTAAAACCCATCGTACACATGCTTGCCTCGACAAGCTACCTATTGTGCCGCATCGGCAGCTCGACGCTGCACCACCGTTCGCTTTTGGCAATACCAGAACTCACCACATAAACCTCTGCAGCTTTCCCGGCTCACTTGGCCATTCAAACGTCCAGTTTAAAAATATGTACCCCGTTGCCGCGTTGATAATCAAGAACCAGACCGTCTCAACCACAACTCGATAGTCATACGCCTTCAGAACAGCGCTCCAGTTTCTCTCTTGCACGATCTGCTTGTCGCGTGATTCGTTGACCGCGTACAAAGGTAGATGCATCCTCCACATGATGAACGGAATGATGCAATACCGTGGTTCGACCAGGGGCGCGCTGCACAATGTGAGAGCCGTTGTGGCGAGATTGACCAGGACGAAAGAGACCATTGGTGCACTTTTGCCGTCTGGAATGTGCGAAGGGTCCCGTGAGGCATCCGTGACGGCATTATATTTGAGGGTGTCTCTTGTGGTGTCGTTAGCGCTGGCAGCACGAGTTTGAGACCGGCTTCTGTTGTCTTTGGCGGTTAGGCCGATGTTGTTGTATGGAGCTTCTCCGCGCGATGAGATGCAGGCCCAGGCTGTGAGGACGTAGACAGGTGCTGCGAGATAGCGGACCCATTGAGGGCGGAGCAATCTTTTGAAGACGTAAAAGACGTAGTGTCGATTATCGGCTAGCATGAAAGGGTGCACGATCGTATTGAAGTGCACAATGGCCAAGGCGAGAATGGTGAACGCGACCATCAAATATGCCCGAGGCAAGAAATTGCGGCGTTGAAAAACGAGTAGCGGCTCCAAGGGCAATGTCCTTCCAATCCTGGAGACCAGTGTAAGTGCGCCCATCATGAAGTGCGGTAGAAGCAGAGGCCATGAGAAGAACGTGATGAACGGCCAGATATAGAGCATCTGTGGCAAATTGATGGTCGCGATGTGATTGCTTTTGTCGCCTAGAACGACTCCTCCATTCCATAGAATGAAGCTTGCGAAGACGGCAATCATCGTCAGGTACGGTGATAGAGCGAGCGTTATACTCAGGATGCGTTTCGGTTGCGTGGCGGCTTTCAGACCACAAGCAGCGATGGACACGATAGAGCGGAAGTAGTCTAGGATCAGTCAGCACATGACATTGCCGCAATTGAAGTAGTCCTTGTGCGCTAACCTTCAATGAACGCATCGCGGATCGGAGGATCGTAGATTACGTTCATTTTCCAGCTCGTCTTTGCCACGCTCCAAGTCGAGTCACCAAAGCCCTCGGCCCTGCTGTACATTGATTGCTTGACAACGCGATGACCTTGGTCGAGTTCAATAACCAATTTCAGGGCCAAAGGCGCGACAGCTACCCAGAAAATATTGGTTTGTCTGAAGGACAAGCTCACACAACCCAGAACGACCTGCAGCAGCCCATCAACAGGGGAGAAGTCTGATTTAGCAATGTTTCGTAGGAACAACCAGTAAAATAATGCCCAAGATAGTGTCGATGCTATGTCAGTGTAGTAGAGGGCTGAGAAAAAGAACAGCGGCGGAAAAAGAACAATGTTCAACGAGCTGTGCACGGCCAGCAGGCCACTGAGGTAGCCATTCTGACCGTTGGCCTTCCGCCGAACATTGTATGTGGCAATAACAGCCAGTAACAGCGCGATCAGGCATGCAGCATTGACAGCCCTTAACGAGGTCACTGCACACCCGAGTAGAGGCTGAGCGAGATAAGAGATCAGGTAAAGTCCAGGAGGCGTTGTGAGTTTGGGATCCCAGATATGCCATCTTCCTGCGCAGTAATGTTGTGCTTGTGGTATATGAAAAACTTCGTCCTGTACATGGTTGTGAGAAAACAAGACTTACCTTCACTGCAGAGACGGACGTACCAGATATGGCTCCTGGACAGCACTGTCGACTGATTTGAACCAGATCGCAAGAGGCGCGAGGAGTGACGCGATTGCTGTCGCCATGATAATTGACAGACAGTACAGCAGGGTTTCGATGGTGTCCACGCTGAGGGGCGCTCGTCGATCTCTTCTCACACCTCGGACATTTGCCCGAGAGTGTGATGTCGTTGGAGGACCAGGGAGCAAAGCAGTACAGATGTCATGACCTTGGCGGCAGTTCTTGATTGGCTGCGCGTGACACGAAAGCAGACGAGACGCGCTTGAGGGAACACATCCCACTTGCGATTCGAATACTTCCGTCGTAAGCACATCAGCAGCGATTTGGTCCTGCTTGCTGTCAGATATGCACCAAGATACACGATGGCACTCCCACTTCCTCCCGGCCTCACACCCAATGAAGTCGGCTTCCTCTGCGAAATGGAACTCGTCACCGTGATCCCCCGCCAAAGACTCGAAGGCCTGGAGCTGCTAGGTGTGAGTTGAAATCCTACCTAGCCGACAGCGTAAGAGGCTGGAACAAATACTCTTCGTTTCCTCCCACATGTCACTGATATATACGTTATCGACGACAGGGCCCCACAGAACGCCTCAATCCCCCCTTCCCCGCCCAACTCCCGCTCTGGCTCGCCCTCCTCCTCAAACGCCAAAAACGAGCCAACATCTCCCCTCCGCCCTGGCTCTCTCCTGCCTCGTTACAATCCATTCTCGAATTCGAAACCGACCCCAGACTCGCAGGAGCGTTAGCACCAGGTCCCGACCTCCCAAATGCCACAGGCGTCAGCCTCCCAAACGAGCCCTATCTCAAACACGAAAGCCTGGAAATCAGCAGTCCGTTTATAAAAGATAGCAGCACCAGTCGAGCGCAGCAAGAACGCCTACCGTATCACTGGAATGAGCTCGGATTCTTGTTACTTACGCATGCGAGCGATGATTTCGAGGATCCGGACACTGTGAGGAGGCTGTTGAGAGACTTGAGAGAGGTGCGGACGAGCAAATTGAGGAAAGGGTTCAAGGCTCTTGAAGCAGGTGCCGGGCTGAAAGTCAATGGAGTGGGAGGGATGGAGGTCGCTGAGATCAGGGGATTTGTTGGTGGTGTCGTGGATGGATTGAGGTGAGTAAAAACTGAAGCCTTAGAATTAAGTGCTTGTTGCTGTGAATGTTTCTTGCTAATGGCGATCCTTTGCAGAAAACTCAATCAGCCGCGAGAGGATGCACAAAAGGAGCAAGAAGCAGATGCGCAGGATGCTCTGGGCGGTAGCGGGAATTACCAGGACGATGATGATGACATGGAGCTATAACATGCAGGGCACAAACATGTCGCGAGACTTAGCGAGAGCAGCCAAATAAGACCGCGTGCGAATTGCCATTGGACGCGATGTTCCACGATATTTCGCCCCTGCGAATACCCGTTTTGCTACGCATCGAATACGAAAAGTGCGGAACGTATTGGCAAGGCGTAGCAGGCAGTCCCGGGCATCGTGCATGCCACAAAACACAAGGCCAAATTGCACGGCACGCGTTCATCGATCGCCAGCGAGGAAGAGCTGCGCCTGAGCACACTTTGATGTGTGAATCAAATATGATCATTTAAAGTCGGTACCACGCAGCATCGACTCGTGCGACGTAACTTCTCCGCTTCATCAATTGCTACACATATGCTACATAATGTGCGAAATGGCACAACGATTTTCATGCGTCCTGAGGACACTGACACAGTCGTGCAAGAACCGCCGTCCTACAGACCAGTCCAGAACGCAGAATCGGCTCGGCTCCGCCTTCTTCAACCTCCGGCATGTTTGTGTCTCAATAGCCGAAGTGGTACACGGGGACGCCGACCGCAGTGGCCCGAAGATGCGGACTATGTTTCGCGACGCCCGCGCGGGAAAGTCTAAGCGCGCATCGTGTTTCCTACGCGTTTACAGCTTTTCTTCGCGCGGCTGTTGCGCGGCAAGTGAAAACCACCCTGGCTCGATACCGGTGAGCCGCGCCGTGGCTTAAATTTTGTGGCATGCGTTGCATTGCATTGCGCATTCGCTCGCTACACACTCGCTTGGAGTCGGGACCGGCTCGCTTCCGATGGAGAGTTCTCCGCCTCGTCGAATTGGTTTTGGTTCCATCTGCTGCTGCGGGTTTCGTACACTGGCTCATGCTGCCATTGGAGGAGGTGCAGGTGTTTCGCCTTGCCTCACCCAGGCAGATATTCCCACGTTGGGTCCCACATCTGGCCACTGGAACTCGTCAGCACACACATCTTCAAAAAGCTGTCTGCAGTTCTCGCTGCATCTGCACTGAGCGAGAAACTGGTCCCGCGACCGGATCTCTTTCGACGTGAGACGCTTCGCAGGGAACGGACTTACATCTTTCTTTATCGCGTCCTGAATCTTGACAATGGAGTTTCGAGGGCCAGGAACTGCACCATGAACCACCACAATTCCGTTCTCCGCGTCCACCTTCATGACTTTGAGGTTTTGGACCGTATGTCTTTCCGCTCCCATCCGTCCAGCCATCTTTTTCCCGGGGTGAACTCTTGAACCCGAACCTTGCGAAGCACCGGCAGAACCCATCGCACGATGCGTTAAACTGTTACCATGCGAGGCAGGCTGACCGCTGAATCCCCACCGCTTCATACCACCTGCAAAACCCATACCGCGTGTCACACCGCGTGCGTCGATGTATTGGCCCTCTTGAAACAAGTCGGCTGAAATGAGCGAGCCGACCTTTGGGAGGCCTTCTTCGTTCTTCACGCGGAATTCGGCGACTTCCTTCTTGATCGGTACCCCTTGTGCGGCAAAATGTCCACGTTCGGGGCGCGTCACATTTCGTGCCTCTTTGGTTCCAAACCCGACCTGAACAGCCCAATAGCCATGTATCTCCCGTCGTTTGTGACTTATGACCTGGCATCTATCCAACTGTAGCACTGTGCATGCCTCGCGCTTTGCTGTCGTGGGATTGTATATGCCGGTCATCCCTTTCTTGATGGCTATAGCACCAGTTCGAAGCGGAAAGTTGTGTTCTCTCCTCTCGAAAGCGGCTTTGGCGGTTGCCTGGAGCGTGGGTAGATTCTTGCCATGGTTAAACTTGTGTATTTTCTTGGGAGGTGCTATTGAACGTATCGTGCGGATGAACTGGCGGGATACGGCTGGGCATAAAAGCCTGGGGGGTAGCGCGAGGGCTCTTGACGATGGCTTCGGAGGCATCGCGGTGACGGTGTCTGGATGCACGATCAATGGCGATGTTACTAGGCTGAAGCCGCTGCGCTGCGGAGGGTGTGCTGCGGAGGTCTCAGCGAGTGTCCGGAGGTTCCACGACTTTTGCGCAAGAATGTTCGGCTCATGCTCGAACCTACGTCCGACCGTCCAAGCAGAATGGAAATACAGTCAACAGTGACTCCTTAGCAGGTAGTGTGTCGTTCGTTGTGATATGAGTCCTCCATCTCAAAGCACTGACAGTCACTCCAGAGTGTGCGTGAATAGAGCTTTCCTTGACCTCGCAACTCCCTCAAGTTTTGCTTGTACATGCAAGTCACTCCCGAAGGTCGGGTTGCTGCACGCACAGATCCTGATGGTGCGACTTTCCTGCAGAATGTGGCAGCTGCTTCACGGCCCTGGAGAAATGCAGATACAGCGCTTGGGCGGCAGTGCGCCTCTTGCTGAATGCAACCATCCATGCGAATCGAAGCGATCTACGGCGAGGCTAGAGTGAGCCCAATCTCTTGTTGACACAGTTTCCACACGCTGGTACTCTTTCTCGTGAAGAAGCAATGCGGACGCACGTTGACAAGACAACCTGGTCTTGCTCGCCTCGTTAGTAAAGGGACAGCTCATCGATGGCATTCCCTGGCCGTTGCTCTTGAATCGCCAGAAGCTCTTGCGATCGCGTCAAGGCGTCTGCCCACCATTCAGAATGTCACCGCGGCAAGCGCAGCTGCCCA
This sequence comes from Cercospora canescens BHU, assembly GCA_000347735.1. Taxonomy (NCBI): domain Eukaryota; kingdom Fungi; phylum Ascomycota; class Dothideomycetes; order Mycosphaerellales; family Mycosphaerellaceae; genus Cercospora; species Cercospora canescens. The sequence goes on along the minus strand of ANSM01000533.1, from coordinate 1,090 downwards.
AACCGACTGCAGCACACTTGTACACTCACGTGTGCAGATCCGCAGTGCAGCAACAGCCGACTGCGACACAATTTACCGTTGGAAAGGTAGCTTCCTCAGCGGCATCTTCCTATGTTTGCACGGCCTTAGTTGCGCATACCTTCCCCTATCATGTATTCTATAGCAGATCGATCTCCCGCACCAGCATCTCTCGCTTTGGAAATGCTGGCCGATGACACGAGCACACCCTTTCCAAGCCACATCCTGTAGCTTGGACATGCATTCAAGCCATATGTTGCTCATGGCTCGAATTGGGCGTGGGCGGCTTGATCGGGCGAAGTGCTCTCCGACAGTCTGGAAACGAGACTGCCGGTGCGGCTGAATGGTGTCCTTTTTATCTTTCTGGCAACGTGACTGGTTGCGATGGGACACTCGGTCACAGCATCGCGATCATCAGGCGATGCACTGCTCCAAGTCGCTTCTATGGCCGCCGAACACGCTTCTCGAGCAAAATCCAACGAGTCAGCACAGCATGCAGATGCTGCACGACACGATGGCAATCCACACTGCCGGTAGTCGCGGCGCAGGTGAGTGCATCGAGGGTGAAATAAGGCACAGCTCCGCGAAGCCGTGCCGTCGCGGAACACGCGTGACAGGGCCGCATCCCCACTCTTTACGCAATTTCGGAGCATCGCATTCGCAGCTCGACGTGCTAGGCGCGCGAGCTCGGCAGGTCACCCATGCAGACCACGATCATTTGCTGGCGTGGCGCCTGCGACGGGACCGCTGCACAGACGCCAGACAGACACAGCTCAGCAGCAGCAGCACGCTCCCAAGAGGCGAGGTTGCAGCAGGCACACGACGAAAGATGCATCATGGCACAGGACGGAGGGGTCCGATAAGCGCGTGGCACCCCTTCACATCCTGGCAGTGGCCCGCAACGTCTCCCACCCGTGCTAGCGCCGCTATGCAGCCCGAAAGCAGGCCGGCCGGGGATGGGTGTGGTGTGCCTCGAGCGTGTAAGCTCCACGCTGGTTCGCCGCGTGTGAGATCTGGACTGCAATGCAGCTGCACGGGCGACAAGCGGCTCGGAAAGTCGCAGTGGGAGCAC
>ANSM01000531.1:0-18741 GCA_000347735.1 Cercospora canescens BHU | reverse complement strand
TTCTTCTTCTTCTTCTTCTTCTTCTTCTTCTTCTTCTTCTTCTTCTGCTTCTGCTTCTTCTCCTTGTTAGCCCAGGCTGTGACACTATCAGTGAATTTGTCGTACGGATTGGCGACAGCCATGGATCGAAGTACGGAAGTCGGTGGTGTTGGTGGTGACGGTGGTGGTGTGTTGGCGACACACCAGCGCACCCAGAACAGCGGCAAGCTTGTGGATCATGTTTGTGCTATGTGCTTGCATTAGCATGTACCTGAGAAACAGTGACATAGATGAAACGAGCGTCTCAAAATGTGGTGGGTGCTTGATCGTTGGAGACAAACAGAAGCGCTTAAGCAAATATCACTATCGACTTTTACTAGCGCGTCAAGAGCTTAGGCCATAGATGGTGTCACGCGCTAGGTTTCCGAATAGTGACCGTTAGCCACCTTCCTCGTTATTCTTCAGTATGGAGCAGACGGTGTCTCTGATCAAGTCCTCTGCCTCAATGTCATTGGGCTTCAGAGATCGGCGCTCACTCAAACCATTCCACGAACAGAGAGTGCCCCCTTTTCGCTTTGCGCCCTTCGATCGGATTCAGAACGGTGCACTGATTCCGCACGCGAAGCTTCGCCATGCGGGCCACGGTCAGCGGCAGACCATTCTCTCTCATCTTTCGCTGGCTCAATCTGGCCAGGCACAAATCGACTTCGAGCCAAGTAGCTTGGACTTTGCGTTTTGCCCACCCACAGCATTTGCTCATGTTCGCGGAGGTATCGATGACTGGAAAAGCTTTTGAGAACATTGGCCCTTCCCATCATTCCCAGCTTACGACGCTGGTCTTCTTTGGCATACATTCGCTTCGTGATCATTTCGACTTCCTCCTTGCCTGGGTGGAGGGGCAGTTTATGGCGTTCATCCGACGCATCTTCAGCATACTGACTCCACTCTCCAAGCAGTGCGAGAACTTCTACTTGTGCTCTAGCCAGCGAGTACGAATCGTTTGGAGCAACGACAGCACTGAACTTCTTCCAAGTGACAGGATCGGTCACGACGCGGAAGCTTGCACCGACATCAGTACAGACCACGGGCACCCCGGTCAACGCGGCTTCACCCATAGCCAGCGGAAGCCCTTCTGAGACCGACGAATTCAGGAAGATCCATGCCTCCTCCAGCACTTTGCTTGGGCTTCCGAGTCCTCGCAGTGCCACGTAATCTCTCAAACCTTTGCTTGCCAGGATCTCTTTGCACTCCACAGAGTAAGCAGGCGCCTTCTCCATGTCGCCATACACGTCCAGCTGATAGTCTTTGAATCCCCATTCATTGACAATGATGTCTGCTGCCAGGATCGCGTTCTTGATATCCTTTACAAAGCGAACGTGGGACAACATGGTGATTGTTGGTTTCTTGCTCTTGATCTTCTTTATGGGCACAAAGTTCTCCATATTGCAGATGCCGTTGACCACCGGATCGATCTTTCTTGCAAAAGCCTTCCGATGACCCAGAATCCCCTCCTGCGTTCCATGCTCTACCTCCCATCCCGGATTGAAGAAGTCGGCACATGGCAGAACTACGTCGGCGTAGTGCAAGATGAGGACGGATGTCATGCGCGAAAGATGGATCAGGCTAGTGCAAACGAAAGGGGCATCGAAAGACATGGCGGACGACAAGAACACTGTCACTTCCCGCCACGATATACAATGATCCCAAACATGAAGAGTGCAATTGCGTTTCAGCTTGCAGAGGACGCCATATGAAGCACCGCAGAAATGATGCGATGCTTGGAAGACGTCGGGAATGACCTCCGGCACGTCTAATGTGAAGATGAAGAGAAAACGATGCCACATGTCGAGAGCGTTGTCCATATGAGCAATTGTTGGTAGTTCTGCGTCCCACCACTTGGAGATCGGGACAGCATTCTCGACGTCTTCGGCTAGCCATAGTTCTCGCCATTTCTGTTTGACAGGCTCACTCATCCAGGTTTCCGTCCAGTGCCGGTCCTTGGCAAAGTAGTTGCTCAGATCTACGAGGGCTCGCGACGCCTCTTCAATGTGTTCCGGCCCGAATTTGATCGCACGAGCACACTTGATGAGGCTGGTGAGTATTGGCAGGAAGTTTTTCTCGACGTCCGCGTGATATGTGTGATTCGATCGGCGCTGCACAGCAGAATCCAATATGTCCTCGAACACGCCGTGGTGAGGCGTCAAGAAGTCCATTCCCCACAGAGGCAGCACGGTCAACGACTGGATATTGCGCTCGGTCTGGAACTTCGGTACACCGAAGTCGTTGGCATTCTCGGCCACGACATGCCACCTGATCGTAGAAAGGTCGTTGACCATGTCTCGCCGGCAGGCAGACACACCTCCGCCCTCGTTCGGCCAAGTACCGGTGTCCATAGCTAGGACATTAAGCGTGTCATGGGTGTCTCTGATCTGCGTCGACTGGTCTCTAGTGTTGATCCGTGAATCTCCGCCTTGACCAAAGCTATCCAGATCGCCATACTTGAAGGCTATGGAGGACCAGGAGCTAACCTCAGGGTCCAAATCTGTACGTGCTAGAATCGAATCAGCGTTAGATTGGAAGTATGCCCGAGCACTGTGCAGCAGTCCTAGGTCTCGTCGCAGCCAATATGCCGTCAATACGCGATCTCGTCGCAAAGCCATTTCATCCAGCCATCTCATTGATACAGCGTCAATGTCCTTTGTGCACTTCCACGTCTTCCATAATATGTTACGGGCGGCAGCTGTGGAGATTGGGTACCACTTTTCGTGAAGTTTGAAAAAGCGTGTGAATGTATTACTACGCTGGTTTCTGAATGAAATGAGCGGGTTGTCGACCAAGAAGCTGTTATTCCGTGGTTTAGCAAGGACATGGTAGTGGTCAAAACGTATCTTTTCTGGCGTCATGACTGTTTGACCGTTCATGGTTGTGTGTATCGTCGGATGAGACCGATGGTCGTAGTTCCACCGGCATCTGTAAACATCAGATCCTAGAGTGTAAGTGCACTCCACGACCTTTGGACTGGGTATCCATAGCATCAGATCGTCCTTCTTCTCGGGCGGAGGATAGCACCAAGAGACTTTCATTGTCATTTGCGCCATCGAGTATTCTGCTCGAATCAGCTCATCGTCGTATTTGGCCTTACGCCGGTAACAGTATTTGAAATGCGTCAGATTGTCGTCTTTGGTGTATGATCCAGACACGATATATCCTCGATGATCGTAATGCGTTACTTCTCCTTCCTTGTCGCCACCATCGCAAATTCGAGAGATGGGCAGCTTCGCGAAATCTTCCTTGGATTCGTCGTATAAATAGTGGTAGGAATTCCTGACCTCTCCATTGACATATTCCTTGCGAGCTTTGAGTTGCAGGCGGTTGCTGATATAGGTGCTTGATGAGATCAATTGTTTGGTTTCGGAAGGCTTGATGTCGTGCTTTCCATGGTAGAGGCTGAACGTGGTCACCCCGTTTCCTTTGGTGTGAAGAAATCCCGTCTGCGTTCCAGCAAAGCTCTCTATGGTCACCTTCTCTCCAATCATCGTCGACTTTGTGCCTCTCATGTACTGCTGTAGCTTATGAATGTCCTCACGATTGTGGAACATGAATTGCGGGATGATCAGCCACTGGAGCGCCTTGGCATACATCCAAGCTCCGTTCAGCAGGAAGCGCACGATGTACTTCGCAAACCATGGTTTATCCGCGATGAAGTAGTCTAGCTCTCGTTGATACTCAGGCTCGCCCGTCAGTGCAATGATGTAAAATTTTACAGCAAATCTCCAGCCTTTGTAGGTCGCTCGAACACGGTATCTGATCTTACCAAAGAAGCTGCCTGGTCGACTCAAGGTGATAGGGCCGGCACTGAAGCGTTGAAACCTGTCCCTCAGCTCCGAGCAATCGTCATGTGGACCATAGGACTCTGCGTTCTTGGCCTTGGCGTATTGACATGTCGCACGTGCAAGCAGTATGCTGAGATTGCAACGAGCTAGGTACCTCTGTATTGTTGTGAATCGATCGCTGAAAAAGGAGCTTCGAATCCAATCAACCTGGGCATCACTGATCATGGAAGCGTGGCCCAGGCATCGGTCCAGTAGGAATTTTCGAATGGTTTGAGGTAAATTGTCCCATTCTTTGTCGGCGTCGAGACCCATTAGCAGGTCGCGAACGACTTTAGTGTCAGAGTATTTGATTACTCTTGCACGTTCACTGGCACTGGAATCTAAATGCCTCTTGATGCCCTCAGGCAGATTGATACAATCAGACGCAGAGCCCTCCGTCACTAACAACTCAGCAAGTTCGGATTCGTCTTTCGACAGTCCTAGCTTTGTTTCTGCTATGACACGAACCACAGCTTCGGCAATGATTTGGCTCTGTTGGTCGACGTTCATGTATCTACTCACGAAAACAATCAAGTGGATGTGATCTTGCGTTACCCTGGCGATCGTTCGAAGCTTCTTTTGATCTTGTGTGATATATCGTGAGGATATAAGAGTGACTTCTAGCGCGCCTTGTTTCCAGAATACCATGGCCATATTGAGCAATTGTTCTGTCCTCGGAAAAGCGGCGTCTGTGGCTGGAGTCCTTCTCAGTCCAATACTGCGTCTTATGATCTGGACTACCTGAATGCCGAAGTTATAATTCAGGTCCACTCGCGTTCTCTCTTCCTCAGGAAGACTTTGCAATTCTCCGTATAGGTCGGAGAGAGTACGTTGTGAGAAGAAGGGCCTAGGTCCCGCGGAGCTGAAGATGAACACATCATGCCTGTTCGCCTCTGTTGGTGGATCTGTTGTGGGCCTCGGCCAGCCTACGTTTGCCGTTTTCCACGACAAAATTGCTGCCAGCCAAGTAGCTGTCGCTAGCCCGATCACTGCACCATACACAAAATCGGGCGAGTGAGTGCGGAGAGCAACACCAACAGCTATACCGCAGATAGCAGCACAAATGAGATCATTCATAGCCAAGGGCCCAGTATAGATTCGATTATACTGATACCATAGCAGTCCTGTCATGAGTTAGTGCCAGCCCTGAGTTGCTCCAGATAGCCTCACCTGAATACGCCCCTGTATACGCCATGAACATGATTGTTGCACTCTGAGCTGACTGGAATGTCCACATCATCGAAGCACTGATCGCAAACCCCCACAAATGGGAGAAGAAGAACTTGGCCCAATTTGTCCAGTACAGTTTGCGTCTGGCCCTCGCATCATTGAGCGCCGCTTGTTTTAAAAAGGCCAGGGAAGTGATCGGCTGCGCGGTTCTCTTGTTTGCCATGGGCCATAAAGGTTGAGCCACAGCATCAAGGCAGACGGCCGCAATCAGATAGTAAGCCAAGCTGAAACCAACTGCCAATCTGTACACGGGATTCCCGGCATCTGACAGGCCGACCACGTTATGGCCCGTGACAAGCGCGACCCATTTGTCCATGAGCGCTATAAGGAAGTACAACACACCGCACCAGACCTCATCGCCACCAAACCGCCAGTGGATGAAAGCATTGTGAAGCTTGAGTCCTTTCTGCATTTCTCGGATGGTTTCGATTGCGGTCTTGACCATGAGGTTCCAGGTCGGACTATAAGGATACGGCGTTGCCGTTCGGGAATACTTGCAGTACCAATCCATGAGGAACACAGTCGCATCATAGCCCGCTACGTGTTTCTTGATCAAGTCGCCAGCTTCGGATTTTTGCCAAGGCCATCTGCTACGTTCTTTCTCTAGCGCAGCGAAGAATGCCTTTCGAGGCAACGGGGTGGCTGCAAGGTCGGAGATATTTGGTATCTGTTCTACCGGCGTGACCTGAGTGTAGAAGTTGACCACTTCTGTGTCGCTGATTGTTGGTACCTTTAGGTACCACGTGCCCCACTGTGATATGACACTGCGAGCTCCAAGCAGAAGGCAGCATATAAATGCAGTGACTACGCAAGGATAGATGACAATGTCCTTGTGCACCCACATAGTCATTATGGGTGATATAAGTAGAATAGGCAGGCATATGACAACCGTGTTTCGACCTGACTGGAACATAAACCCTGGAAATTGATAGATAGCCAGAGTCGCCAGGATGGTGAGGTATGTATCCAGCGCAGCGAAATAGAACACGAAGATGAACCCATCGTACCAGCTGCGTGCAATGCCAATAGTAACAAAGGCAATCAAGCCGATGATCGTAAGCAGAGCGACACCAGCCACAAACCTTGTAAGTACGAACATGTTCATAGCAGGAAATGACATGGCGTGGAGATAGTAGCTCCCTCCATACCCTATCCAGGTCCCAATTCCGCCGCAGAGCAGGAGTCCGGACATTAGCCCCGCTGTCGCCATGATCTTCTCGTCTTCGCCCATGTAGTTGCTGAGATATAAACCACGCCCGAGTATTGTCAACATCATGATGTCAAACAATGCCGGCACTGCAAATATGCCGAGAAACGTGATTTGATAGTAGATTGGGAGCGTTGGTCGTTGTGCGTCCGGATCTTCGTCTACGGACTTGGAAGCATAAGAGGTCGGTAGCTCGCTGCTCCCCTCTTTCCGTGCTGTCGGTTGGTGTTTTGTGTAGTATGACTGATACTTTTCCGCCAATATCCGGCCAAGCACATTCGAAGTCATATCAAGATACGTTTCGCACTGGGAACCTGTGCCAAACATTTCGGCGAAGCATGCTGCTTGATCCGGGTGCCGATTGGGCAAAGGGTTGCGATCTAACACTTCGAGATAGATTTCTTCCAAAGCCAGCCTTCGATATGCGCAGAATACTGAAAGCGCGAAAAAGTCGACTGCTGCATCGATGCGTTGCTTCTTGATGATCTTGCCCAAGACATCTTCGATCTTCTCCACGAAGGCATCATCCTGGGTCATCAGCGCCTTTGGCAGAAGACGGTCTATTGTTTCAAACAGTCCAAGTGCTGCTTCGTCCTCTGGGGCATGACAACCCTGCTCGCGGTACCAGGCCAATCGATTTCTCACCAGATCTGCTGAACCGATCTCACCACGTAGGTACTGTGCAGTGTTCTGTTTTCTGAGTTGATTCCGAGTTGGAACAGCCATGAGATGGTGTCGGCAGAGCTTGATCATTCTTGCACAGAGACCAGCAGAGTCAGGGTCACTGGAGATCGTCAGCCTTTGCATCAGCAAGATTAGCTCTTGAGTAGTCAGGCCAACGATGTCGTCGACCATTCTCTGGGGCAACTCCCATCTCTCATCCAACAGCTCGCTATGCTCATACAGGAGCCACTCGGCTTTCAGGCACTGGGTTCGTGAAAAGCGCTTCATCGATAGCCACGTGTGTAGTACAACAAGTGCTCGATCGCCAGTACGCAGGGAAATGAAAAGATCCAGGTATCCGGGATGGCTCCCCCTCCGATCCGTCAGGGCAAACGTTCCATTGTCGTAGAGTCCCCAGAATTGCTCGCTCGCGTTCCTATGAAAGCCGGAATGAACTCCCATGTATATGCGCAATCTGTCAGTATCTTGTCCATCGCTCACAGCGAGCAGATTAAGTAGCTCTTCCACGGCCTCAGCCATGCCATCAAAGTCTCTGAATTGCTCGCTGAGCTCGAGTAGTGGCCTCAGCTTCGTCCCAATCTCTTGCATTGCGTCAGCGCCCAGGCGATCGAGCATGTTCAGATCTCGAAGTTTGCGTTGACCATCCCGGAGCATATCAAAGGCTCCTTGGGACGCCGATAGGCCCGTCTGGAAGCAGCCAAGACCCGTGTAGTCCTCTCCTTCGGGAGAGAAGGAAAGAGCGTCGTTCTTGAAATCACATTTCAGGTCCTTAATTGGAAAACCGGCATCGATGACTGACGATTTTCGGCTTTTCGCTGCATCTGAGCCTTCGAATGGGAACAGCTCAAGCATCTTGCCAATCCCTGGCACGTAGTCTTCTAATTCTGCGAAAAGGTCCTCATGGTGACGAGAATCTCGAACGATACTGTCATTGAGCCTCCAGATATCATGGAAATCCATAACTTCCAACCCTTTCATCCACATCAGGGCGCCAAGCGGCGGACCTGCAAGAGTCTCTTTTTGGGCAACATTTGCGTCGTGGAGCGCATTTTTCGACCCGATCCAGCTCAGCGCAGTATTGAAGCGGCACCATAGATAGCTTCGGGCTGCCACTGAGTGCGATAGGGTCTCCATGTCGTCCAAAGTCTCCCACATTGCGAACACAATGCCACCAAGAGAGATGTGCTTGGCCAGAGCTCGTTGTGCACGACGCATATTGGACATCTGGTAGTAGTCTCGACGGTCACCGTTGTGCAATATCGTGCCGTTCCTGCAGACCAGCCCTTTAATCAGATCCATGCCGACGTTTCGACATTCTTCGTCAGTGAGGTACTCCGGCTCGGACAGCTCGAGGTACACATCGAAGTTCAGACTTTTCAAATACTTGATGAGCTCCTTGCAGATCACAGGTGGCAGCTTTAATTGCCAATTTGCAAGCAATATTGCTGTCATGGGAGAGTACATGCGACTTGAGCCTCGGAAGCGGAACGACACAAAGTCTGCAATGGCTCTCAATGCCAATATCAAGCTGTCTTCTGTCTCTGCCGCTCCGTCCGCGACCACTGATCGCACATCGAGTCTCCCAAGGATCTGAGCAGAACAGCAATGTGAGGCAGCTGCATCGAGTACACCATTCTGGGCAGGATCCAGCACGATAATATCCCACTTGCTCAATACTACTTTTTGCTCCGGAGTTGGTGGTACGTTGAAGTGGCCGAGATACACACCAAAGGTCGTGGGATTTTGTTCGCCCCGGGCGTCCGCAGATATGGATTGTCCCTTGCTTCTTAGGCCATCAAGGATTGCTCTGACTCCTGGCGGCACTGTCTGCACGCGTCCTTGGAGGGCTTTCCGTCTCTGGTAGACTTTAATGAACAGTATCGCAACAAGATATAGTAGGCCGGAAAGGATGCCGAAAAGGGCGAGCCCAGCAAGTACCTGCAGAATGTCAGCACATACTCGTAATGTTCACTTGTATTGCCTGTCAGGCCTACTCACTATATCGAACCAACTACCGGTCATCACGTGCCAGTCAACGGCTGACAGCCCTATGTACTCAGCCCTCATCACGAGTGTTGGCTGTAGGACAATCTCACCGGCTGCGGTGGTACTGCCGGATAAGAAGTGTACAGACGGTATAATTAGTAGAACGAATGCCAGACTCAGCTGCTCGTGCTCGTGCCTGTGATCGAACACGCGTAATGCAGAGCCTGTCCGCTTTCCACCTGAGCTCAATTGTTCAGCCGCCGCTCCTGACATCGTCTCCGACGCCGCTCGTCTATCGTTGCATCACGCATTGCCGAGCTTCGTAAACAATGCATTAGTCTGTATTCGCAATGGAAAACGTCCTGGTCGGACCAATAGTGCAAATCGAGCTTGTTCAGCTCTCCGCACACGAAACAAGCCGTTCAACCCCATTACAAGTCGTATTACAAGTGACCTGGGCTGTTGTCGTGTGGAGCTTGGACAGCCGTGCAAGGGGAGGCATCCAATGGCACCGAATGAGACTAAGATCTTCTCGGAGATCCGCGGCTGTGGGACGCGTGTGGCATGGTGGTGATGACTTCGCTGCTCGAAGTGGGACCGTTTTGCAACGTTCACGATCTTCAATCACAAGCCTAGATCATTTTGCATTTGCTTTCACAGATCGTCAGTTCGTCACGACCAACGCACACGAGCTTGCGGCGAGGCCGAGCTCACTTGAAAGAGCCTTCTGGCTCTCGTGCGGAGCTAGGTGTATCGATGTCTACGCAAGCAGCTACATGCTCTTGGTTGTACCTCTTGCCTTGACTATGTCGATATAATCACCTTCTGAGGACATTCCAGTGCGATAGTAACTTGAACATTGCCCGAAATGCAGTCACCTCGCCATCTGATTGCCAGACAGAGGACAAGGTCTAGGGTTCTGTGGTCTTGCGTTGTAGCGGTCGTCCTGGCCATCTTGATTGTAATAATCGTGCCAACGGCTGTTGTTCTTTCTAGGAAGAATCGCAGTTATCCAGATGGACTGCCCGCCAAGGTCTTGCTTCCTCTGTATGAGTATCCGGAGGACAGTGCTTGGAACCCACTGTACTCAGCGTAAGTCGTATCTTCATACTAGCGTGTCACACTCGGTGGAGTCTAACAGTGCGCAGCATCGAATCGAATCCCGACTTGGACTTCATTGTCATCATCAATCCTGACAGCGGGCCCGGGGCCATGAGCATAGCGCCTGGCGCCGAGTTCTCTCCAGGCATACAGAAGCTGAACAATTACTCGAATGTCCAGACAGTGGGCTATGTTCGTGAGTGTGACGCGTGGATTGATGGCTTTCGGCGCTTTTGCTGAGATGGAATGCAGGCACTGGCTATGGCGGTCGACCCGTGACGGAGATCGTCCAGGACATTGAAACGTACGCGCAGTGGTCTGAGATCCATTCGAGCCTGGCGATGCGTGGCATCTTCTTCGACGAGGCCGCGTTTGAATATTCGCCGGAAAACGCGCAGCACCTGTACAACATCAACCAGTTTGCCAGGAACTCTTCCGGCATTCGCGAACCACGCACGGTCAGTCTCACCCTTTACCTCCCCCGGCTGCCAACGCAGGCCTCACTCACGCCATTGCAGGTCATCCACAACCCGGGCATCTTGCCCGATGCGCGCCTGAATGCCAACAACACCGATATCACCGTGACCTTCGAGCAGTCGCTGAAGGAATTCCACAAGATGCACACTGCGCTGAAGGATTCGCCGCTCAACCGGTCTGCCAGTGCCTTCATCGTACACTCGGCAGGCTCTGCGGATCTGAAGCAGCTTGTGCCAGAGATGAGCTACCACGCCGGGTATCTGTTCGTGACCAGCAACAAGAAAGACTACTATAGCAGCTTCGGGAATGATTGGCAGCAATTTGTCCATGTCATGCCCACGAGTACAAGTGCAGCCACGCGGTAGGAGGCTGATGCCGATCGTGGATCTGGGTGGCTCCCAGTGGCCCGAAAGGGTTGGGCTACTTTGCTCCTAGTTCAACTTAGACTGTAACAACAACAATCTTGCCATCGCAAAACACTGCAGTTGTGGCGGGCGTTCTGAGCCTGCCATGGGTCTTTTTTCGAGATTCAAGAGGTCCGGGAGCACCAGATCGCCGAGATCCAGCTGCATCATCCCCTTGTACATTTATCCCACCAACTCTGCGACATGGCAGCCACTTTATGACGCGTGAGAATTGCTGCCGACCACATCTTGCATGCAGACGCTGGCTGACTTGACAAGAATCGACGAGAACCCCTCTCTTGACTTCATCGTCATTGTCAACCCCAACAGCGGCCCAGGCGAATCGCCATGGTGGCCCAACCTGGACTACCTGCGCGAAGTACCAAAGCTCAACGCGAGGCCCAATTGCACCACACTCGGCTATGTCAGGACCGACTACTGCAATCGAGACGTGAGTGAAGTGCTCGACGACGTCCGACGTTACGCGAAGTGGCCGCACGATTTCGGCGTGAAGGGCTTGCATGTCTCGGGAATTTTTTTCGACGAGACCCCCAACGAATCTTCGCAATTCAAGAATACATTCTTGCAAAAGATCAATCACGATGTGAAGAGCGCCGATGGCATATTCGGCAATAAAATGGTGCGACCTGGTGTCTCGTGCGATTGTACCTCGGCTTGAGACTTACATGATTTGTAGATCGTTCACAACCCTGGCACGCTACCAGAATCTCAGCTCACCAGCACACGGCCAGATAGCACAGCAGTGTTCGAAAACTCCTACGCGCAGCTCACGGGATCTGATCGAAGTGACGAGCGGGATTTGATCGAATACTCACGGCAGCATGCTTGCTACATGGTACACTCGGTACCGATAGACCGCGTCAAGGATGTCACGCACCAGGTTCGGAAGCGAGCGCAATATGTTTTCGTCACGGATTCCAACGAGCGCTTCTATGAGCAATTCGGTGCTGGTTTCAAGGACTTTGTCGACGCTATGTCGGCCGACTAAGCGCAGCTCATCAGAGCACAAGCACGGAATAAGCTCTTTGCCCTGCCTGGCAACACACACTCAACGTATCTATAGTCCATACTCAGAGCACTCCATCTTTCCTCGCGCCACTCAACACGAAAGGCCGAGCGCGGTTCTGCAATCTCAACATCGGAGCATTCTCGAAGCCCAGACCTATTTTCCGAGACATCTGGCTCGCCACGTTTGGTTCTCACTGCCGAAAGCCCGACATTCTCTCCATTACTACCTTGGTTTGGGACACTGCGGGGCATTCCCCGTGCGTGCCGGTGGTTCAATGTTAATTGTCCGCAATGAATCATCCGCGCACCAATTGTAACTCGACTGTTCGACGGCTGGCAATCGAGCATGGTCAACGATAAAGCGAATGCCACCAACCGTTTACAACACCCTTCACGAATAAGCTTGTCGTGCAACGTCCAGTCATATTCCATACATCCTCACTAACCGAAGTACGATCCTTGCGCTGAAACGCCAAATTCGTCAATCAAGATCAAGAAATTCATATCGGGCTTGCGCCTATACTTTGCCAACCAAATTGAGCGCGTGCCACAGATCCACTGCACAATCATCGACAGACTTCTGCGTCGTCCACCCAAGCTCTTTCTCTGCTACCGCAGTAGCAGCAACGCAACTCCCGACATCTCCGGCTCTCCTCGGCGCCATATTGGCCGGTACCTTCTTGCCGCTGGCCCTTTCCAGCGCCGAGACACATTCTGCAACGGTCATCCCGCAACCAGTCCCCAAGTTGAAAGCTCTGAATGAGTCTTGCCGGTGCGAATCAGTCGCGGCTGCGACTGCCGCAATATGCCCTTGTGCAAGGTCAACGACGTGAATGAAGTCCCGGACAGCGGTCCCATCACGAGTGTTCCAGTCGCTCCCGTAAATGTCGAGCGCTGGTCGGATACCCGTCATGGCTTCTGCGATGACGGGGAAAAGATTCGTCGCTTTCATCCGAGGATTTTCTCGCAGAAGACCGGAGGCATGGCAGCCAACAGGGTTGAAGTATCGCAGAGCTGTGATTCGCATTGAAGGATCAGACTTTGCGACATCAGCGAGGATGGCTTCAGCCATGTATTTGGTCCGGCCATATGGATTGGTAATGCCAGTAATCCCGTTGGCTCGCACGCGCTCAACACCATCCTCATCCGTATACTTTTCGTCGAAATGCACCAAGTCGTCTTCTCGAAGCGGTGCTCCAAGATTGGCCTTGCCACCGTATACCGTGGCAGAGGAAGAGAACACGAAATTCTTGATTCCGTTCAACTGCACTATCTCGAGAAGATCAATGAGACCTGCGATATTGTTCTTGTAGTACGCGAGCGGCTTTTCTATGGATTCCGAGACCGACTTGAAGGCCGCGAAGTGGATCACTCCCGTGATCTTGGACTGGCATGCATCATACATATTGAAAATATGCTTCATCGCCGATGTCCGATAATCAAGCTTGTGAAAACGTAGCGTCGGAGTGATCAGACCTCTATGATGACAGTATTCCTTGGCAAGAAGTTTTATTCGGTCCAGGACGTTGATGTACGAATTCGAGAGGTCGTCTACCACAATCACGTTGTAGCCCTCTTGAAGGAGCTCGAGCGCGGTATGCGATCCGATGTATCCGAGCCCGCCAACCACCATGACATAATGCTTGTTATCATGGGCTGGAAGTTGTTCCTGCACAGGCTCGACTGCTTGGAGGACTTGTGGTGAGAAGTAGTCAAAGCTCTCAACAAGGGCGAATCCTGGAGTATTCGGTCTTGATGAGAACGCTGTCGAGTGTCCGCTGCTGTCCAAGCTATCGAGTGACAGCAAAGATGAGCTGGAAGAAACCGATCGCAATGCGGCAGGCATGTTGTTTGTGCCGTATGGGTCAAAGATGAATTGCAATGCTCAGAGGCGTTAGAGACTGCTCAATTGGCATAATGTTCATTCGAGGAAAGGAAGACAGCCCTACTTAACAGAAATGAACGCTTTCCAACACGCCGACGATTTAGGGCCAGACATCGCCACCTGGGGCGATCTCAGATCACTCACCTTCGCCAACTAAATCATGGAGTCTGAGAGACCTTGATCATTCACCGAACAATTGGAAACAATTCTAGACCGACTCAGCCCCTCTCAAATTCTGACAGATAATGGCGCATGTAGACCAATGACCGATGCGGAGCAGTGCTCGCGGATCTTCGTCCACAGCTGGGCATATTCGACGCCGAGTGATCGAAGCGTTGACGATCTTTGTCGCAGGGCTAAAGCTCTCTGGCCCCCTTCCTTCAACACAGTGCATCATTAACGAATTATTTCTGTCCAGCCAAAGCATCGTATTCGGACGCACTCGGTACGGAGAAGAGGTCGATCGCCTGGAAGACAGTGTCCAAGGCCACTTACTCCACGGCGGTACTGCATATCAATGGGAGATACTTTCAGGCCGCAAGAGCAGATACGCGGGCCTCTTGGGGAGCAATGGTGGGATTCCTCATTCTGAAAGCTCCACCCTGGGAACGAGATCGCGTCGCTCAACGACATGACCGCAGGAGCAGCCCCGCTGCATCTTCCTCTGCCTGTGACGTGGATGAACCTTGACTTTTCACGTGCCAGTGGTACTTCACAAGCTTGCGCGCTAAAGAGTGGTCCGGCGCTTAATCGGTTGAGAGTGAACAGTGAGGACTGAAATATCGAGCTTCGGCACGCAGACACAGTGCTCGTAAGCTTCGGACTCGGGGCTGGAAGATTGAGGCCTGGCATTTGCATCATTGTTACCAGAGACTCAGCCGCATCGTGGCATCACGCTATCTTCGGCGCAAGTACAACGGTGGTGGATACATCCGCAACTGTTTTGAGTCCTCATATTGACTTGCGTTGTCTGTGCCTTGCCGGCCGGGCAGGCCTCACCACCAAACTGTCGATGTGGATGGATGACGCTCTACATGTGCATTGTCAATACGGCCACAAAAGTATCCGGTAAGGCTTGAATCTTTCTGGTGAAAAGGACTGTACTGGACTTTTCTACCCTGGTTCTAGAGAGTGCGATGCTCGAAGGCGCAAGTTCCGCACTGACCCGTGTGGTAAGCACTCTTTGGTCGAGCGTGAAGCAACCGGTGTGATAAGTCGAGATTTGATCACTGGCCTAGGGCACCAAGTTTCGTCCTTTCTCATGGACCAGAAGGCTCCAGGTTGACCCACTGAACCGTTATCATGAGCTCTGCTGTCTCAAGTTTGAGCCAGATGGCATAGAATGGAGGATACACAGGGTTTTAGCCCCGCACACATTCTATTGAAACCTCCACGAAGGGGTTTTCATTATACCCATCGTTGCTATTCTCGGCTTTACCGCCCACTTTCTATCCATTCACCTTTATTGATTTCCAGAGCGGCCGGGAACAACAGCATGATGAGCGGCCAACACTTGGCAGCCATGAGCCCGGCAGAGGCCGACTATGGGGCATGTCTTGCCTCGCTCTTTCCGTCGGCACGTTGATGTCTTCAGTCCACCACTACAGCGCGTCTGCACTAGGACGAACACACAGGTTGGGCTGCAAATCGGTGGCATCTACCTGCGGTCATTCGCTCTGCAATAGTCGTCATGCTAGTCAATCAGCTGGTCCGGTTTCTCATTCTCCTGTCTGGAGTGGCTGAAGGACAAAGGACGACAACAGTCACCCGATCAACCACAACTAGGACAATTTCCACTTCGACTACCTTTATAGCATCTAATACCCGATTTGGCTGCGGCTGCGTGTCTCCAACCAATTCGCTTCGATCGACATCTCGAAGCGGCGTCACGACCATCACCACCACTCTTCAGCCTTCGACGACGTTCGCTTGCAATTGTCGGCCCACTGGTCTGCTGTCATCCTCTAGGTCTACTTCCAGCACCACAATCAGCAAACGGTAAGCTTTTCGCAGGACTCCTGCACAGAGAACCTTCACACAACCAGGTTCAAGCCTGCTGACCGGGAGCAGCACTTCGAGCATCAGCACAGTGATTGCCACTTCCACCAGCTCAAACTCTTCTTCGGGGCAGTCCCTTGCAACCTCCAGCGGCCCGCTTTCCACGCCGTCGCAGAATGCCACTGTCGGTGGCCAGAGTGTGAGGAACACGATCCTCATACTAGCTCGCAACTCCATCGATGCCGAGCTCGCCTACTCCGGGTTCCAAGGCTACGGGATTCCTTATGATGTTCTTCTAGTGCCGCAATCTGGCGTATCACTGCCACCGCTCAATTCCTCTACCACCGAAGGCAATTATGGAGGGTTCGTTATTGTTAGTGAGCTGTCCTATCAGAATGCCGCAGGAAACTGGGCAAGCGGTCTGACAGACGCTCAATTCTCGACCATCTACAATTACCAAAAGGCATTCGGCGTTCGTATGACACGACTGGACACATATCCATGGTCAGCTTTTGGGGCTGTATCACTTGGCACTAGTGGGGGCTGCTGTGACTACAAAGTCGAGCAGCCAATTAGTTTCACCAACACTACTGACTTCTCGACGGCCAACATCAAGACCGGCGCAAGTATGAGTACACAGGCTATTTGGCACTATCCCGCACAAATTACTGATCCAAAGACGACTTGGGAGATTGCCGGCTTCGGCCCATCCTCTGACAGGAAGTTCAACACCAAGAGCACAGCAGCCGTCATCAACGATTTTGATGGGCGACAGCAAATGGTTTTTTTCACCGGCTGGGCTTCAGAGTGGGCTGCAACCTCAACCTATTTGCAACATGCCTACATACATTGGATGACTCGTGGGCTTTTCGTTGGAGCTCGCAAGATCTACCTGTCTGGACAAATTGATGATGTACACCTTCGGACGCAAACGTACACTCCACAGAACAACTACTATCGCAGCAATCCGCAAGACTACCAAATTCATGCCGAATGGCAAGACGATCTCAATTCCCGACTGCCAGACGGGTCCAACTTCTTCCTCGAGCTCGGCCACAATGGCAATGGAGACATCATTGCCGCTACAAATGGAACCAACAACAGTGCGATTTGCAAACCCAACAATGCCATCTATTACATTCCCAACGACAGTACGGCGCTGGAGTATCAGAAGCCACTCGGTACTGGCATCTCGGTATGGCCGACGACACCCAAGAACTATACTTGGAGCGTGGCTTGTGCATCAAAAGACGCTCTTGCAGAGTGGTTTATGAACCCAGTCAATCGTGACCACTTTGCACATGTCTCTCACACGTTCACTCACCTCCACCAGAACAATGCCACTTACGACGACATCTACAAAGAGATTCTCTTCAACAAGGAGTGGATGGAACAGACTGGTATCTCCAAAGCAAAACGTTACTCTCCACGAGGCCTCATTCCGCCTGCTATTACCGGTCTGCACAATGGCGACGCGATGCGGGCGTGGGCAGATAACGGCATCACATCCGCTGTGGGTGACAACTCTCGCCCAGTGCTCCGCAACACTCGGCTCGACATGTTGCCACTCATTTCTACAAGCTCCAGCAATGGCTTCGACGGAATGGTCATCCTCCCTCGGTGGCCGACCAAGATCTACTACGATTGCGATACACCAGCCTGTACCACGCAAGAATGGACAGATCTTTTTCATGGCACTGGTTCCTTCACCGATCTGATGGAGTCGGAGAAGAGTATCACGACGCGCTACCTTTTGGGTCTTCATCATGATCTTTACATGTTCCACCAAGCAAATCTGCGCGTCCACGACATGCCTTCTGTGACTGTCGGCTCTCAAACGCAACAGATGTCTCTCGTCCAAATTTGGGTCGAGACGGTCACTCAAGAAATGATGCGTTTGACCAATTGGCCGGTCGTCACCTTGAAGCATGACGACATCGCTCAAAGGTTCATGCAGCGGATGGCTCGAGAGCAGTGCGAGCCCAATCTGGTGTACCGCTACAGTCAAGACGGTTCACGCATCACGGGCGTAATTGTTTCTGCCAAAGGAAACTCTTGCCCGGCACCGATTCCAGTCACATTTCCTGGCGCAGCAAGCGGTGGAAGCGCTATTGACGATAAGCTGGGTTCGGAGCCATTGATCAAGTGGGTAATGTTGAGTGGCAGTACGCAAACATTTACTCTTGCTACACCAGTTCCTGTCCGGGCTTGAAAAACGAACACTGAATTATTGGCTCACACAAAAGGACGGATTTTCGTCTAATTTATTCTATCCTCGAACGAGAGCCGGAATACAAGCAGCGGCGAAGGCAGAATGGCGAATTCAAAAGCAGGGAAGACAATTTCTAACATTCATAAGGGACTGCTTACAAGATCAAGAAATAGATAATGATTGACACGAAGCTAGCCACAATGCTACTGCTTCTTAAACCCCTGCTCCGCTCCACCATATCACATGGCATGATAGCCCCTACATGTAGTATACATTAAGTTCTGTTCATTCCTCGGACCACAGCTTAGATTTCGTTGCAGATGAGACCTTGACCAGCCTGGAAACAGATTAGCTCTAGGGATATGTGCGGCGTGTCGGGAAAACTTACAAGTGGAATAAGGCAGCAGGCAGCAGTGGTGCCAGACGCAGAGCACTGGCGGACGAAGTTCTTCTGGGAGGTAGGGTTGTTGGGGACTGTTCTCAGCATTAGCGTTGCGATGTTACTTCAACAGTCAATCTGATGAAGGCACTCACCGTTGCCACAAGTTAGGCCAGCCAAGCCGAGCACGTTGGTTTGGCAGCATTGGGCGAAGTAGCCGCTTGGGCAGACCATTGCTTGGCCGCCTCCATTGCCACCTCCATTGCCGCCTCCGTTGCCGCCTCCGTTGCCACCTCCG
>ANSM01000529.1:0-16864 GCA_000347735.1 Cercospora canescens BHU | reverse complement strand
CTGCAGCGCACGGACTTAAACTTAAAACAGCTTCCTTCGTCATTCCTGCTCGTCGCGCGTTGAAGCTAAACAAGCTCGCACCAAGGAAGGCATCAGGCGGCTACAAGAAGCTGTGCCTCTCCTCCCCTCCCCTCACACGACCAACGCCTGCGCCAGAGACGCAGAGCCCTCCATTGTCCGCCATGGCCCTCATTGAGACCAGTTTGATCTGGGTGGCCTACGCCGTCTGCCTCGCCATCATCTTCTTCATCTCCGCGATATTCGTCTTCGTCTACCAGAAACCTGGCGAACGCAGCGTTGCCGTGACCATCGTCTGCTGGATCACCGTTCTCGCACTGCTCGCCACCGTGTTGTTGATGCCAGTGGATGTGGCTCTGGTCTCGTCGACGACAAGCAGGAAGCTGGGCAGGAAGAAAGACTGGGCCACGCCGGACAAGGTCGATGACACGCTGTACACACTGAAGATTGTCTACTACACGCTATACAGCCTAGATGCCGTGCTGTGTCTGCTTGTCGTCCCCTTCACGTATTTCTATTACGAAGAATATGACGAGGTTGCGACTGAAGAAGGGCAACAGACCATCGGCAGCAGGCTGTGGGGAGCCTTCAAGTGGACCATCGCCTTCCTCCTGCTCTGCGTCATTCTCTTCCTTGTTGGCTTCTTCGTGCCCGTTGCCAAGAAGGCACGGGACGATCACAAAGATCTCGATTACTTCAAGGACCTACTCACCGAGAATCGTGCGTATCACGGCGGCAGTGGTATCAACTGCACTTCACTAACCATTCCGCAGATGGCGAGCGCGCCCTTACCTTTGCTATCGGCGTCCTGATCCTCATCGGAACTCTGCTCTACTGTCTATACACTGCACCCGGCTTGGCTCTCCTTCCGGTTTCGTTGATCAAATCCGCGCCCAGCATCTCCGCACCACAGCTTGCCGAGTCGACTGAGAGCCAACTTGCCCAAAACCGGGAGCGTCAGCGTCAGTTGGAGGGCCGTAGTGAAGGCCGCCAAGGTGGTCTAGATGGTCGCGATCGACGTGAATTGGAGTCGCTGGTCCGAGAGGAGCGCACTTTGGTGCGCCGTCAGCGCCTTGCCCAGGAGAACGCTGGCACCGACCGCAACTGGATCATCAAAGTGTGGCTGAAGATCGAAGCCATATTCCGCCCTCTGAAGCTCATTCTCGGCTTGCTCCTGGTCGTGATTGCTCTGATCATCTTCGCCAGCATGCTCATCACCATGGTGGACAAGATCAAAAACTCCGTCTGCGGCGTGTCCTGCGGCTACCTCCTCGGCAAGACGAAAATCTTCCAGCCCGTCAATGCTCTGCTGCGCGAGACATCAAAGGTCTTCCCGATCGACTACGTTATCTTCCTCCTGCTTACAATTCTCTTCTTCTCGGCATCCGTAGTTGGGTTGGCGGCCATTGGTATCCGCTTCCTGTGGGTCGTGCTCTTCAGGATCCGCAAAGGTCAAACGACCCCCAACGCAATGCTCATGGCGACAGTGATGCTGACGCTAATGACCTTCGCCCTCAACTACAGTCTGGCAATGATTGTCGCACCACAATACGTCACATTTGGCCCTCAAACCTTTTGTGACAGGCCAACAGGCAACCCAGACCTGCAGCCGGATTGCAGCGAGCACCACAATGCCATCAAGCCCTGCTCAGAAAGGACGGACAACCCAGTTGCGAAGATGGTCTGCACGCCCTCTGTTGTATCGACTTTTATCAACAGGATCACAGCCAACTTTCCATATCTTGGTGCCGTGGACTTTTACGCGCAATTCGCTTTCTTGGGAATTTTCATCATCGTCTTTCTGGTCACGCTCTTCCGGGTTCCTCAACTTGATGAAGAATTGATGGATGAGGATCTGCGCGAAGCGGAGGAGGAGGGGCTGCTGGCCAGCACAGGGAGAAGATTTGGAGCAACCTGGCAAGACATTACGGGACGTGCTAAAGGTGTCAATAGATCCGATTATGGCGCTGTGAGGGGCAGTGAGCCGGTCGGCGATGATTGAACGCAGTAACGAATAGGACGTGAGGATGTACTGAACTCAGAGGCGAAGAATGATATCGTGAACATAAGCATTGGAGCTTCGGGTGGTTTGATACCCTTTTGGCGCGTATATATGGAGAGGGAGAGAGGCTTCGAGTGTGGGACAAGGTAGATGCAGTCCAGCTTAATTTCATAACTGGCAGGCTCAACTGTCAGGTACCATCTGCATTCTTTCTTGGCACTGGGGTCCTACGCCTCTGCCTATCCCTTCGTCCTGCTCTTCTTACAGCTTCTCTCGCGACATCGAATCGAACTTATCAACAAAACACATATTCTCGAATGCAAGGCAGACGACACCGGCTTTGTGTGCACAAATGCTCTGCTGGGCTCGCGAAGTTGCACATGATTGTGTTCTTGCACATGAGGGGCACAAAATGCCTCGGCACCGCATTTGGTGGGGTGGAAATGAAGTCCCAACTCGATCGACAATCCTGATATTCTGCTGCCTGCACAATGGCGACGCCGAGAAGCTTTCCTGAGGCTGGAATTGGTCGGTTCGCGGGCAATGCTTTTCCAACACAAGCCATCTGGAAACTCTCCGCCTTCGCTCGATGCTTGGGAGCTTAAATTGGTGAAAGGGGTGCCACTGATGCCACTCACGGCAACGACCGAAGTCACCATGACAGTTCTTCCACGCCAACCTCGGAAGTGGTGGCGACTGCTTGTGTCGATAAGAGGATGAGCGACACGATCAGGCAGCACTGAAAGTGAGCAGTAGATAAACAGTGCCATTGACTCCTATTTAGGACGATATCTAGTACAAGAACAGACACAAATCGGAGCACACGCCAGCACCAGATTTCTGCGAGACACGTTATCTATACATTAGAGCATCCCCTGTCAGTAATTGCAAACAACCGCAGCCATGATGCGCCTCAGCAAGTTCGCCCAACTCGCTGCCTCAGCCAAAAATGCCATGACCAGCCGCTCCGCCGCCTCAACCCAAGAAAACCTCATAACGATCAACGAATCCGTGCAAAAGCTCACCCAAATCGTCACCGCCTACTCCGGTGGCCTCCTCGCCGCCTCTCCCATTTCCAACCAAGAAGCCGCCTTGGGAATTCATATCAAAAACGCCACAGCAGACGCCAACGCCTCCGAAGTCGTATCCGAGCAAGAAGCACGAGACATCATCGCATACATCACAGATGTGCTAGAGCCGAGTATCCGAGCTTGCATGAATGCGATGAAGACGAAGAAGGAACTGTTCGTGGCGTCGAATTTGCAGAGCACGGTCACGGGTGATATGAAGGATCTGCGGACGCAGACCGAGACATTGGGCAAGGCACTGGTGGCCAAGGCGCCGGCGAGTGAGCAGGAAGCTGGACAGAAGGTGTTGAAGGTTGTGGATGAGGATTTTGAGGAGGCCGTGAAGCACTTTGCTTAGTGAGAGGCAGCGATTGGTCCATGATGGAGACGAATACAATTTATGTCAGTTGTTAGCGAATTCGGGTACGATGTATGATCATTATTCTGGTTCCATCCGTCGATTCTGTCTGCCTGGTGTCGTTGTCATTCGTGCCGATGTGCCTTTGACATGTCCTTATCAACTGGACCCGCTCTCCGGCGCTTCTGCCCATTCGACTTTTGCGAATCACATGTTCGAGCTCAAACATCATTCTCTCGATTGATCGATTACGCCGCGCGCCAGACCAAGAGTTCATTCGTTGATTGGCCTCCCAAGGCACGACTAAATCGTGCATCTCCACCGAACGACCCGCTGAATCGTATGTGATTTCTACTGAGCTACCCATTTGCTTCTGCGTCTTCACCGAAAAAGTTGGGTTCGAGAAATTGATTTGAGCCATTTGGGTCCGCCGACCATGTTCGTGATGTCCGTCGGAAGGTTTGGTGGTTCTGGTACAGGGGCTGTGAATGCTGAAGCTGCCAAGAAGGCGACTCCCACTACGAGATTGATTCTTAACTGCATGATGATGGCCTTGTCGGGATCGATAGATGCGATGTGTCCGCCAAAGAGTCTTTTGTCTGCTGGACCATCTGCAAAAGCCATTTGAGATGCACGACATTCGTACACATGCGTTCCTATTCAGTGCCCAAACAGGAAAATTTCCCAGACAAAGAAGGTTGGTGTTGTCTTTCACATGCGTTCCTTTTGCCAAGCCCTCTGAGCGTGTGCTTTGGACACATGATGGACGCTGATACGCACAGATGCCAGATCTTATACTTGGCGCATTGCCCAAAAAAGGTGCACTTCGTGCTCATCACAAGTCCATTGCCCCACTTACCCATCTGATACTGCTGCGCTTGTTCTTCGACCGCATCAGTTCTCGTGTGAGGATCTTTGTATCATGTGGATTGTCGCCCAAATGCCTTGTTGTAGGGTTGCACTCAGCTAGGTTTACAGTCTCCAGTCCGCTCAGATGTAGCAGGCACGAAACACCATCGATCACCCATGGACGCGCATGCGGGTAGACGAGCATTGGGCGAGGCAGTCTGATAGTAATGCTCTGTAGCTTGTCGCAGGCACCAAGGAGGGCGAAAGCTATAGCATCCTCTCGTGCACCACATATGATGTCCACTGCTTTCAGCAGTTGACGGCCATAATTGCCAATGTGCCTGAGAAAGAGATACATGACTTTTGTTGATCCGAACTTGAACGTCGTGTTGGAGAATAGAATGTCAAGAGCCTCTTCGTATATGGCACGACAAGTGAGCATGATGTTGATTTTTGTCGTATCACGTGATTTCCTTCTGCTGTGCCCAGCTTCAGTGATAACACGATGCGTATCTGCATTCAATGGGACAATAGCCGTGACCTTGTCCAGCCTTGGCATGAGCATGGAATAGATCTCGACGCGAAGCTCCGTCGGCAGGGAGAAGAATGGACTCCTCTGTGTTCGTCTTGACAAGGCCACCACGCGTTCTGGAGCATCGCCAGGCTGTCTGTCAAAGCGTCGGCGGAGAGCATTGAATCGCGATTTGCCACCTGGCAAAGAGTCTGCCTTATGCATGTCCAGCGGGTTGCGCACTTGCAGATGTAGACAGTCGGGGTAGTGTAGCCGGATTGCCTCGAAAGCTCGAGGGGCGTCGGAGATGCAGCCTTGAAATGCGCGCACGCTGTCTTCACGCCTCACGAAGGCGCCACAGGAATTGCATCTGGTACCTTGCTCGAGAGCTTCAAGAGGCGGCCGGTCATATACATGACCAATGGCGGCTAGCTGTCTGGCAGTGGCGTCGTCGTCGAACCAGTAGCCTCGAAATGTCGCCAGACGGTCTGCATAGCTGGTCTGAAGCTGGGAATTCCGGGACATGTTCTTCTGAGACAGTGATGTAATAAGATGGCGCAAGAGGCATTGGGGGAGCTGACACTACTGTCAGACTCCAAGCGGACGGCTGATATGAAGGAGAACACTCTGGGGCATTGGCGAGGCGCGCCACGCGAGCATGTTGTTCTACAGACTAGTCTAGTAGACGTTGTCATGTGGCCGCTCTGATCTAAAGCACCCTGTCCTGCTCTTCCTCCACCGCATCCGAGCTCGCACAGAGCTTCGAGCCAAAACAGTGCCAAGGAGCGGCTGCGGCTGCGGAGACCTCCGAGCAGCCCTAGTTAGCAGGCGTACCCGAACCCTAAGCAGAATCAATCTTTTTGGGTCGACGAGTTCAATATCGATTTCTCTACACAAACTTCACACCATGCCTTCGACACATAACGTAGACAAGCCGTGGGATACGGATGACATTGATAAATGGAAAGAAGAGCCTTTCACACCCGACCAAAACGCCGGCGGCACATTTAGCGAAGAATCGACATTTTCCACCCTCTTCCCCAAATACCGAGAACTGTACCTCAAAACCAACTGGCCGCGCATCACCAAGTCCCTCGAAAAGCACGGGATAGCATGCTCGCTCGACTTGATCGAAGGCAGCATGACTGTCAAGACCACGCGAAAAACCTTCGATCCCGCCGCGATCCTCAACGCCCGCGATTTGATCAAATTGCTCGCGCGTAGTGTTCCCGTCGACCA
This sequence comes from Cercospora canescens BHU, assembly GCA_000347735.1. NCBI lineage: Eukaryota > Fungi > Ascomycota > Dothideomycetes > Mycosphaerellales > Mycosphaerellaceae > Cercospora > Cercospora canescens. Next base: position 10,820 of record ANSM01000529.1, on the reverse strand, counting down.
GGCGCTCAAGATCCTCGAAGATGGAATGGCATGCGACGTGATAAAGATTCGAGGCATGGTCAGGAACAAGGAGCGCTTCGTCAAGAGGAGACAACGCATTCTGGGACCCAACGGCAGCACACTGAAAGCGCTCATGCTTCTCACCCAGACGTACATTCTCGTCCAAGGCAACACCGTATCAGTGATGGGGGGCTACAAGAGCTTGAAAGAAGTGCGGCGAGTTGTGGAAGACTGCATGCAGAACATCCATCCCATCTACCACATCAAAGAGCTCATGATCAAACGCGAACTGGCCAAAGACCCGGAACTCAAGAACGAGAATTGGGAGCGGTTCTTGCCGCACTTTAAGAAGCGCAACTTGAGTAAGCGGAGGGTGCCGTTCAACGTCACGGATAAATCGAAGAAGGTTTACACACCGTTCCCGCCACCGCAAGAGAAGAGCAAGGTCGATTTGCAGATTGAGAGTGGAGAGTACTTTTTGAATAACGCGGCCAAGGAGCGCGCGAAGAAGGAGAAGCGGGAGGAAGTGATGAAGGAGAAGATGGAAGAGAAGAAGCGGAAGCGGGAAGAGGCATTTGAAGCGCCCAAAGAGGATGCGGATGTGAAGAAGAAGAAGAAAAAGAAGGAGAAGGATGGGGAGAAGAAGAGTAAGAAGAGAAAGGCATCCGAGGATGTGGAGATGGAGGATTGAAGACTGGAGGCAGAAGGAATGTTGTATGTGGAATCATGGCACTGGTTTAGCGAGGAGTCTGGCGTGGTTCGTGTTACTGGCATCTACACCAATTGCATACGGTTCCGATTGATGCCACTGCTGTCTGCGATCTTGTGTCCACCGACGAATATGTTTGCTTGAAACCACGCCTAGGCTTCGAAACCCTCGACAGACAGCTTTTACCATTGCTGTAGAGAGCGCCTGCACCGCCAAGCAGCGTGGAATGGCCCCCTGATCTTGCAGCGAACGCAGCACAGCATAACAGCGCGCAAGTTCAATGCATATGAACAGGCTCGCGATGATGTTATGCGAAGGAGACAAAATGCAAAAATCAAGAAGAGGCGTTCACGGCCATGCTCTCCAGCGACGTAGAAACGACCCAGGATGAGCTGGTGTGGCCATGGCGCAAATCTCATGTGAGTGCCCACCGCGGCAGTGTGAACGCGATGGTGTCGATGGGAACAGCTCTATCCTGTCGGTGGTATGATGCATATCTTTGGAGCTCGTTGAGGAGTATGAAAGGCAGTCCCCTAGGCTGGAAAGGAAAAGCCGTCTTGACCCAGCAGAGACCAATCAATGTCAGAGTAGATCTTGTCGTCCACGAGCAGTTCCGCGTCGAATGGCACGCCAGAATCCTCAAACGGTACTGCATCTGGTCCTTCGCACGTTGCTTCCACTGGCATTGTGGAGTCCGCGAGAAGAGCGAAGTCGTGCATTGGTGCTGGTGAAATCTCAGCAGCAGACGTTGCTGAGAAACACGATTGGTCTAGCACCTTGGCTGCCGGTGGGTTGAAACACGTCAGAGCGCCCGGTGAGTTGCTCTGCACTAGGGCCGTCGTGTTGCCTGCGTACGGCCCACTTTGACTGTAATGTGGTGGCGTCAGGAATTCGTTGAATCGCTTGACTGGATCTGCTGTGTCAGAGAGCTCGCGCGTGATCGAGGCATTTGGCTGGAAGTGCGGGATCGTCATAGGGTTGAAGCAGTCGCGCATCTGCTGGTCCGGCAATGGTTGCACACCATTTCCATCGGCAAAGCCCAGGTTCAACTTCTGATCTGATGCCGACTCCTGTTTCAACCTAGCGCCCTCAGGAGTGGCGATACCTCCTTCTTCCGCCTTGCGCTTGACGGCTTCCGACGCTTTTGGCACATCGTTTTCGAATGGACCGCCCGGCACGACCATGCCGCTGTCCTGACGTCTCCAGTCTCCAATCTTCTCCGCCAACGACAGCTTCCGTCCGCGTACTAAATGGTCATATAGGAGGCGGGTGCCATTGCGCCCAGTAGTGCGTCCCTTGACTGGTGATCCGGTTGGATCAGATTTCCCGGGTGAGAAGCCAGAAGAGTCGGACTTAGCCTTCGCTGGTGAGAACGATTCTGAGAGGTCCGAATTATCATCGCGATAGTTCACCTTTCTGTCCTTCACTCTGCTGCTGCGCCGCACCTCGCTGGAGGACTTCGCCGGAGAGCTAGCAGGCTCCGCTTTCTGCTTCTTGGCTCTGGCAAGCTTCTTCTGATGAGCACGCACCTCTGGTATAGCGTTCTGTCTTGCGCGCTGCAGTGCTTGTGCGCGCATTCGTTCCGAGAGCATCCCTTGCGCTGCGGTGTTGGTACGGTGGGACATGCCAGCGCTTTGAACGGCATTTAAAGGCGCATGTTGATCGAGCGGGCCCGATCGCATCAGTGGCGGCTTTTGCTGTAGCGACGCATTGGGAAGACGTGTACCAGAGGGGAATTGAGGGATGCCTGGGGCGGTAGTGACCACTGGCGTGGGGTAGGCAACATCGAGCACCCGCTCATCGCTGTCTTCGCCCGAAACAACGGGTCCGTTGATTCTTGCAAGTACCTGTGGGTGGAAGCTCGCAAGGAAGTGTTCGAATGAAGGTCCTCGCGAGCGGCCCTGCTGGTTTTGCAGTTGGTGGGCATCATGGTGCTGCTTGGCCAGAGTTTTGACCTTCGACCAGGTGTTGAGCTCGTGTGCGTACTGCTGTCTCTGGCGGTCAACAACGATCAAATATGCGTTCAACACCTTCACCTCGCCAAGGGCAAGGATTTGTGCAACAGAGGCGCCTTGGGCAAGCCAGACATCCCGCTTGCTGAGCAACATGCGCTTCCGCGTATCGAGTTCGTTCACGACTGCGACGTGTTTGCTCTTGCTTTCTTCGTGCGCCTTCTCAATCTTGTCGAAGAAGGCGCCATCTTCCGTTGCGCTGCAGTAGAATCTACCAGCACCACACTGCACTTGTTCCTCGACATGGTCGGTGCTGTAATATGCGCAGTCAATCTTGCGCCAGAAGTTGACATCTAGCTGTTCGGCAACGCAGCATTCGCTCTCTTCGACTCTCGTGCAGCCGCAAATGAAGGCTATGAACTTCTGGAAGCACATGCTGGGATGTGGTTGGCTGGCAGCTTGCCGCTGCGCGCGTGAGGAGTCCGATGGTCAGGCGGGCGCCGTTGTTAGTATTGATAAAGCAGGGCGACCAGATGCGCTGGTCTCCTGAAGTTGAAATCGAGTTGCGTGAGCCTGTGTGTGCATTAGTTCTCTTCGTATGCGCCGCCGACTCGCACATGATCCAAAGGCGGGAGGTGGGAGTGATTTCGCGTGTTCCCCGTTCGAAGAGTTGTTTACATGTGAAAAAGGAAGGCACCGTCCGAATGTTGACCAAACTTGAGGCCGTTCACTAAATTTCACAGCCCAGACTTCACTCACAATGCGAATATGGTCGCGCCGCGTGTTCTACCCTCGTTGTGGCTCTTTGCATTGAGCCGTCATGCCAGTGGTTGATACACAATTCACCTCTCCCAAATCAAGTGCCTGCGGTCACCAAGGTGCCCTCAAGTGCGGCAACATTACCTCTCGATCATGCATCGCCACCGTGCTTTTGCCGCGCAGTCATGGAACTGCGTTGGCTTGTCGCGACAAGCGTACATTTGCTACATGATTGTAATGGTATTGCTGCTTCGCGCTAGAGCTCACAGTGAGTGCGAATCTTTCATATCTTCCTTCAGCCTGACACCAATGTCGTCCGGGTCCGCAACTTGGGTCAAGGCTTCTGACCATAGTGTTTTGAGCAATTTCACTGCCATTTGAGCGCGCATTCTAACCAGAATTGGCCCAGACGTACGTAGTACTGTCATTTCTACTGTTCAAAGTCACTCTTTACACTATTGAGGACTCAGCCGACCCCAGAAGCGCGAGCTGAGGCGGACAGCGTCGCTACGCACAGCATGATGTTCTCGGGCCCAGTGCTCCTCCTCGTCGCTGACAAAACTGCTGCTCGGTCCCGCGGATGACTTGAGTGAGTGCCACGTGAATGATGACTGCAGCGGGAAGGTCGCGCGCATTCGCAAAGGGCTTTTGGGAGGCCAACGGCCAGAAGCTGGTAAAACTGAGGAGGCTACCTCAGCCGGGTGAAGTCCAAGACAAGGGCGACCTTGGCCTGAAGTCCGTCAGGCATCGGCGACTTTATCTGTGCTTGATCCATGCAAGGCGAATCTGATGGCGCAAGCAGCGGCCGGGATCATGATGCAAAGTGGACGCAGGTTGGCTCTTTCGGCGACGTGGAAAACCTGCACGAACAACAGTACATTGCAAGGAAAACAAGGTGTAAGTGACTGAGGCGCATATCAGGCACGAGAGATTGCAGTGCGCACGTTGGTTGCTGTCAAACAGGAGGAGAGGTGCGAGGGCCACGAATCATCGGCCTCCTCCGCTCGGGCTGGCGCGAGCTTGGGGAGCCGAAAAAGCATATCTGCCGGGCTGGCGTCTCGATGGGTGTCACAGCTCCTCTGCTTGATCGGGCTAGTTTTTGCAAACAATGATGATGCGACTCTCGCGTGTGGATTTTTCCAAAGGCCGATTTCCCGTGCCAAACGCCTCCTCCTCCTCCTCGCTGCCGTGCCACACCACGCGGCCGCGACACTTGCATTTGCTGCCGCCATGATGACTCTTCGATAGCATTCCCCTTCGAGTACATCTGGTGTTGCTCCAGGAGACACATTCCTCTGGTCCAGCCGTGGAGCACCCTTCTTGACCGAGCACCTGCCAAGTTAGCTTGGCTGTCGAGACAATCATGACTTCACACGCAGAGACCACGACCAAGGCGACATCCGACCCGACGGCAAATGCTCCTCAAGCGACCGCGGACGTGACGAGATCGGAGTCCCACCGGGACACAATGGCGCCATTGGAGGAACACGAGAACGACGAACAAAGCAACCTAGGCCACCGCAGCAATGAAGCTAAGACGAGTTCAGATGCGGCAGACATCGAGGAGCAAGGACATTCGGAGGAGCTCAAACCTGTTGTTAGCAAGGATGGCAAGATCAACGGGCGATCGAAGGGCAAGATTGTCATCATCATGCTCGCGTTATGCCTGGCCGTCTTCCTGGCTGCTCTCGACGTGACCATCATCACAACTGCGTTGCCGACGATCAGTGAAGAATTCAATTCTGCCGCTGGCTACACATGGATAGGTTCGGCTTTTCTGTTGGCGAACTCTGCGTCGATCCCGTCTTGGGGGAAGGTCAGTGACATTTTTGGTCGCAAACCCATGCTCCTGGCTGCCAATATCATCTTCTTGGTCGGATCCCTAGTCGCTGCACTGGCGAACAGTATCGGCATGCTCATTGCTGCCAGGGCTGTTCAAGGTGTGGGTGGAGGAGGTCTGATCATCCTGGTCAACATTGTCATTGGAGACCTGTTCCCAATGCGCATTCGTGGTGCTTTCTATGGTGTCATTGGAGGCGTCTGGGCTATCGCTTCAAGTCTTGGTCCCATACTTGGTCAGTTCCCTTTTTCCCTATGCAGCTGATGCAACTCTTGCTGACTGCAAGGTACGAATACAGGCGGTGCCTTCAGCCAGTACGTGTCGTGGCGATGGTGCTTCTACATCAATTTACCTCTCGACGGAATCGCCTTCTTCATTCTCCTCTTCTTCCTCGACATCAAGACGCCTCGAACACCGATTGTCCAAGGCCTCAAAGCGATTGACTGGCTTGGATCGTTGCTCGTTGTGGGAGGAACTTTGATGTTCCTCTTTGGCCTGCAATACGGCGGCGTGTCTGCGCCATGGGACTCTGCTCGGGTCCTCTGCCTCATCATCATCGGTGCCTTCACACTCTTTTTGTTCGGCATGTGGGAGTGGAAGGGCGCAAAGTATCCAATCATGCCAACGGCGCTGTTCGCATCGGGCTCCAGAGCTGCGACTCTCGGCGTCGTGTTCCTCCACGGCTTTGTGTTCATTTCGAGTAGCTACTACCTTCCGCTCTACTTCCAAGCAGTTCGAGGCCAATCTCCCATCATGTCGGGAGTCCTCATTCTGCCTACTGCGGTCGCTCTCGCCGTCACCTCAGTCGCGACCGGAGCCTTCATCGCCAAGACGGGACAATTTCTGCCGCCCATTTATTTTGGCTTCTTCTTCATAACGCTCGGCTTCGGGCTCTTCATCAACTTCGATGCGCACAGCTCCTGGGCCAAGCTTGTTATTTTTCAACTTATTGCTGGTCTGGGTATAGGTCCACTCTTTCAGTCTCCAATCATCGCTCTGCAGGCACACATCAATCCTCGTGACATCGGAACCGCGACTGCAACACTTGGGTTTGTGCGTCAACTCGCGACAAGTGTGTCAGTGGTCATTGGCGAAGTGGTGTACCAAAACCAAATCGAGAAGAAGAGTCCCCAAATTTCGGCAGCGCTGGGTCCTGATGCTGCTAACCAAATCACTGGAGGGGGCGCCGGCGCCAGCACGCGCTTTATTCAACAGCTGCCTCAAGATCAGCGCGAGGTTGTGCGTGTCGCCTTTGCGGACTCACTGCAGCCCATGTGGATCATGTACACATGTTTTGCGGCGCTGGGCTTCGCGGTCATGTTATTCATCAAGAAGAAGCAACTATCAAGAGAACACGAAGAGACCAAGACTGGTCTGGAGGCCGAGAAGGCAAACGCTGCAGCAAGGAAAGCTGAGGCAGACGAAAAGCGAGCTTCGAAGGCTACGAAGAGAATGTCTCATCAGCCACCGGCGAGTCGGCCACTTTCTGAGGCGACGACAGCAGCAGCGAATGGCGACAGTGAAAAAGAGCACAGTGCGGCCGAGGCACCAGATGTGCCACGAATCCGGCCGACGAACGACACAGCGGCGAATTCCAGTTCTTAAGAGGACGACTTGATGTTGTACGATGTATGTATTGACTGTAATGGTACCGGGCGTCCCTCAGATAGGAGTCCGGAGAAGAAGCATCAGAAAAGGCGCATGGGAACGATACAAATGAACTCCTCTTTATTCAAATTGTACATTGATGGAACAGTATAAGGTTTAGATTATGTACGATGTATCCTGCAGCCGTCCACGTCTCTGGAAAGGCCCTCTCTTCGGCTATTCTCAATGACGCTGACGCATACAAGCCCACTGGCTCAACTGCCGTTTCAATACTGGCGCACTAGCGCATGTACTTCTTGGCTGCCAGCCTGACGTAGCACAGTACCAAAGCGCCGGACGACATGACTCGTGACGTATATCTTGCGAATTACTGCGCTTCGAGCCACCAGCAATGTGTGCATTGCTCGATTCGTTTCAGACATCAACATCACCCCACTAATTCCATCAGTCAGCGATCAAGCAGATAGGTTCAGCAACGTGTTTTGAAACCTTACATGTTCCTTCAGATCATCTGCTCTCCATTTCGTCGCCCACCCCATCTCGCGCTCAATGGTCTCGTAAATTTCCAAAATCGCGCGGTGTTCGCTGGGGTGACTCATGTGCTGTCCTGCAATCCACAGTGGCTGGATGCTGTTACTCCAGCTGCCATGGTGGTGGTTACTCAAACTGATACCGCAAATCTGTCGTGCGTGCCACAACACCGAAGGAGGTTTCTTGGCGAATTGGACGTGAGGAGGTCTGTACTTGAGCATCAGTAGGGCGGCGGTGTGGTACATCTGGTTGCCGGAGATCCCGGGGCCGTTGCCGAATAGGAGCGTCGGAAAGGGTTTGTTGGTCGTAGAGGCGGAGATACTGATGATGGTTTTCATCTCTTCGGGCCTGTCGTGGTACCAGCGCTCGAGGAGTTCGAAGAGTTGAGACCATTGGTGAAAGTATTCGGTTGAGCTCATTGGGTGGTTTGGGTTGCGGTGTCTCTGTTCCCATTTCCCGGAAGAGCAAAGGAGACCTATGACTTGTCCTGTGAGGTATACGACGTGGTTGGCATACATGCTGAAGTCCGAGTGGAGATTGAGGAGCGTGTTCACGTCGGATGTAATGTCGACGCCTCCCATCCATTTATGGAGCGGTATCAATGTCCGTTCGGAAGAAATAAGTGCCCCACAGATGTCTATGCGCGCGAAGCACCAGAAGATGGCTTGCTCGAGACCGCCGCAGCCCCCAGAGATACCGAGTGCCTGTATCAAGGCCGCACATCCGTCAAGATGACGTCGCCACGCCTTCGGCGAACAACTCATCATCTCAAGGACACAGAGCACGAGACATGATGCCAGTACCTCCGTGGTCCGCAGCTGAAGAAGCGGAGAGAGCAGGTGAATGGCGTGCTGGTACAAAGCCAAACTGCAAGAGTTGTCCGGCTTCTTCTCCTTGAGTTCTTTCTGGCGCGCCGACAGAGCCAGGATGGAATACTTGATATGAGGATGATGTTTCGCCAGAATAGGTAGCACAAGCTCGAAATGCCTGTATATGTCGAATTTATCCAGCCAAGGGGCAATCTCACTGTGCACGATTGACGGTTAGCGTTGTGCTCTTCCCGGCAACGAGTTGGGCTGACCTACTCGATGTAGTTCTGCCACAGCATGAATTCCTGCTCCACGGAGAGGTGAGCGAGTCTCTGCCAGTCCTCGTCGGCAGATTCACTGCTCCCTTCAGGGTATAGCTCAGTTCTCTGCTGTATCTCTGGCGACCCCAGCCTTGATGGGGCGGTGGACTTCGCGGTGTCAATAATCCTGCTGCGTAAAGCAGCATGCAACTCCTGGTACTGAGAACCAGCCGAGAAGATGCCGTCTTCGAATGTACTGTCGCTGTATTCGGGTGATGGGAATAGCTCTCGAGAAGGCATGAGCTGTGCCCCCTCGAGTTCCAAGCCAGGAACTAGGTCGTCTTCAATTGTCGAATGGCTTTCATGCGTTGCGATTGGACGCAGCATGTCGAAGGACAAGGCTTGTTGACCTGTATTGGGACCGTTCTGAGGGGCAGGCGGAGTTCTCGTAGAGGTCAAAGTCGACGCATGAGGCACTGCTTCCGCCGCACGAGCATCCTCCACGCCATTTGTGCTTTCTTCGAAGTAGTCTCGGATAACTTCACTGGTCACATTGACGATCTTGTAGCTCAGCCGTTCACAGTTTGCAGCCTGCAACATAGAAGGATGCTCAGCACCCATGGTCTGCGCATTTTCTGGTCTGAACGAGACCTTCACGCCCCATTCGCATGCCTCCCGTCTTGCTTGGCAGCCTTCACATGTCGGTTTGGCCTCGTCGCCTGACACCCTGTCAACTGTGAATCTTTCGGAGGAATTCTTGCGCGAAGCGTACACTTTCTTCGCTTTCGACGACAGTTCAAGCATCCGGTCCGGGTACGCTTGCGACTTTCACCTACTTGTCTTCCAGGGCCGGCCAGTCGACGTCCGGGGACTCGTGGCGAGCCCTCAGACTTGCTCGCCACGTTGGTGACTTCCGTCAGCGCCATATGCAGAATCGAAGAAAAATGTTGCAATGCGACACTGCGGCAATCTTGCAAGTCGAGCCCTACCCACGCACTTCTCCGCAATACTGGAAACAAGTGGAGAGGGGACTGCATGGCGGCACAGATCCTGATGGCTCGTGTCGAGGCACGCGGGAAGTCCTAAAGCAGACTAGACCGACATTGCGACAGGAAGCATGAGCACGTCCCATTCGTCAGTACGGTCTGCGATAGTTCCAACCACTACCTGTAGGTAAGCCTATACAGCGCATAAGAAGCACGGGCGAATATAATACGACAGACAGCTGTCTTGCGGGAGATGTTTTGAGCGTCGTTGAAGCCATAGAAAAGGTAATTGGAGTGATGGTCCTTCGGGTTCCCGAACAAGGAAAGCTTTCACGACATGTGGAGCGACCCACTCGTCGACTTCACCTCGTTCCTCCCATCGCCATGCAGAACTTGCTTGATCGCGTACTGTCTTTGAGCATACTTCCATGCGGTACTGAGTTCAGTCTTCGATCGTAGCAGTCATGCCTCCCATACCTGGCAAGCGCGAAAAGCGAATCGTGGGCACTTCGCTCAAAATGTACTTCGACCTGCCATCCACGCTCACCTACATCGACAGCGTTGCGGCGCTTGCGAATGTCGCTGAGGAAGCCGAAGTTGATCTCTTCGTCATCCCCGACTTTGTCTCGTTGCTATCAGCGAAAGAGAAGCTAGCAAAAACGAAAGTGCTCCTTGGGGCTCAGGACTCGTACAGCGAAGACAAGGGCGCATACACAGGCGAGGTCAGTCCGTTGACCCTAAGTCAAGCTGGTGTAAAGATTGTAGAAATTGGCCACGCAGAGAGAAGAAGAATTTTTGGAGAGACAGATGAAGATGTTGCAAAGAAAGCCGCCGCCATCGTCAGGAACGGCATGACCCCTCTTGTGTGCATTGGAGAGAAGAATAAGGGCCAAATCGCGTCGCAAGCCGTAGGCCTTGCTGTGAGCGAGTGCAAGCCCCAAATCCAAGCTGCCCTATCCGAGATCCCCGATGATGCGGAAGTGATTCTAGCGTACGAGCCGGTCTGGGCGATAGGTGCTGCGGAGCCTGCTGGCGCGGATCATGTCGTCGCTGTCACTCAGAGCTTGAGGGCGCTGGTCCAGAACCGCAAAGGCCGAACGCGAATCTTGTACGGGGGCTCCGCTGGACCTGGTACATTTCAGAGACTGAGTGATGGCGTGGATGGCTGCTTCCTCGGGCGCTTCGCGCATGATGTGAGAAATCTCGAGAGGGTGATCCAGGAGATGGCCGAGCCCTGAGTATATTGCCACTCAGACTATGGAACATTGTACAAGGACTACTGGCCTCGCCTCTCGTGTCGCTGCGACCGCACCATGCTCCCCGCCGACATCACAATGCCTCCGCCGACCACGCGAAGCCTCTCCTC
>ANSM01000526.1:0-18496 GCA_000347735.1 Cercospora canescens BHU | reverse complement strand
GACGGGGAGCATACCCTGGCCGGCGGGGCGGAAGACGCCAGAGCTTCGAGCAGTGGCACGCTGGCGCATAGTCCTGGCCAACAGAATGGCAACAAACCGCGCCACCAGCCCGGCGTGAAGAGAGCGTGCAACGACTGTCGACAACAAAAGGTGAGCTTGTATGCGAGGAAACAGTGGAGCTCGTCGCGAGAAGCCCATGCTGACTCGTGCTTGTGACAGCTTCGTTGCAATGTCGTTGCTGGACCCGGCGAACAGTATAAGCCGTGCGATCGATGCGTCAAGCATGGCCTCAACTGCAGCATCGATGACGGCTTCAAGCGGCTAGGAAAGCGGGCGGCGCACGAGGAGATGGTCAAGGAGCTGGACAGGTGCAAGCAGAAGCTCGCGCGGTACGAACAATTGGGCATGTATCTGCCAGAAGAAACTCCAGGCTCCGCATACACTGGCAGCTACCAGCCTTCCCCCGATGGAGGCGCTCCAGCTGCAGTCATGGGCAATTCGGGGTACGGACTGGGCGCCAGCGAGGCTGCTGCATCGAGGAGCTTGCTCGATCTGAGCCAAGGATACCGCGAGCTCGTCCCCACCACCATGTCGTCCATCACCCCGGGAACATCGCTCACCACGCTCGGCGGTAATACGTTGACGGAACAGCAACTCACCGACCTATACCAGATCTACTTCGAGTCATACCACCCTTTCATGCCCGTGCTCAACGCGGATCTGAGCCACAAGGCCTACTACGATGAACATCCACTTCTGCACTGGACCATCGTCGCCATTGCGGCGCGACGACAAGAGTTCAAGCCAGGTCTTTTCATGGAACTCCAGCGCCCGCTGGAGGAGTTGCTCTGGACAACCTTGTCGCAAGTCCCACAATCGTACCATGTCACCAAAGCCCTGGCGCTCCTCTGCACATGGCCCTTGCCTACCTCATCGACCAGTCAAGAGCCGACCATGATGCTGTGTGGCATCATGTTCCAGCTTGCCATGCAGCACGGCTTGCATCGTCCTTCTCACGCTCAAGACTTCAGCCGGTTCCGCGTCGATTTGCGCGATGAGGATGTCGCTGATCGGCTCAACACCTGGGCCGCCGTGAACATCGTCGCTCAGAATGTCAGCACGGGCAACGGACAGCCTCCGCTTGCACGCTGGGCGTGGTTTACATATGGCCTGCATCTGGGCCGCATGAAGCCGGAGCTTCACACACGATGCCAGATCGAAAAGTTCAATGATACTGTCACACGAACGTTGTATACCATGCAGCGTGACCACATCGTCGAAGTCGATCAAGCTCAACGGGGGCTGCAGATCGACATGTATGCTCGTGAACTGGGAGAACTCGAGGTGACTGTTCTGTCCACAGGCAAGCAGAATCAGTCTCGCAAAGGTATGCTATCTTCTGCGTCACCTCAGAATGACCACTGACACGTTGGGCAGCACTAGAAGTGCTCTTCCTCAAAGCTGCCGCGCTACATCTTCGCCTTACCGCCTTCTTCGACAAACCTAGCCAGCCGAACTATCACGTCGACTTGAGAAACCTCTACATTGCAGCCTCAGCACTGCTCGAGCATGTTAGCGCGATGAGCGCGAGCGAGTTCGCGTTCGTGCCGAGATACATTGAGCAGATGATGCTTGCTGCATCGGTAACGCTCTTGAAGATTCTGCATTCTTTCTATGCCAAACACGTGGACATCGCCTACGGCAAGACACTCTTCACTCGTGCAGTTGCTGCACTGCGCAAGCTCAGCGTGCGCAGCAACGATCTGCCCCAGCGTCTTGCAGAAGTCATGGCTCAGCTCTGGATCTCGAGCGGTTCAGGTGAACAAGACGTCTTCAAGACTGACCCGGCCCTCGACAGTGACGACGATACGCTTGCCCTCAAGGTGCGTTGCAGGTCTTCACTGTCCGTTCTATACGATGCCATCTGGCGTTGGCGAGAACGTGCTGGCCAAGCTGGACGCGAGAACCTGGTCAACGATATTCAAAATCCAACTCGTCTTCCTGACACTAGTCGCAACACTCCGCAGCCACCGAACGGGACCACCCACAACGCTCTCGCAGATGTCCACCTCACTCAACCAAGCACTGGCCTGCAGCTGGGGCAAGCAAGCGACCTTGACGCGTTGAACTGGGATCAGTCATTCGGCCCTAATGCCGTCTTCGATCCGCTCTCTTGGGCGCTAGACGGCAACATCATGGGCCTGACGAACCCAATGTTTGAGCCCAACGGCACTCTGAGCATGCCCGGATATCCAGGCTAGCAGCCTGAACATTACGAGAATCGCCTTAGAGGCTCGACAGACTGGTGTAAGGTGACTTTTGGCCACACCATCTTTTTCGTCGAGCGGGGATAGCACAAGATTTCATTGACGACTGATGAATGAGCTGTTTACTGTAAAGCTGGCAAGCGACGGCGCTGGATTAGATTGTGTGGTTGATCCGGCTTTCACTTCGTCTTCGTCACATTTGTCGTGGGGATAGATTTTTTGGTTGTTTGGGTGGTCTGCTCCGCGGAGATGACCGCGGCAAAAGGTGTCACCTCTTTGTCACGCTGCAGCTGCAGCTGTCAAAAATGGTTCGAATGAAGACATACCACGGCGAATCGCAGGGATGTCCAGATTTCAGGGCTTCTCTTACCTTGTAGAGTCGTGCTAGCTCGCTGGATACACTGCACCATGAATGGCGAGTGATCCGGATAGCTGTCAAGTGGCGCATGTGTCTCCTGTCGCACACCTACTGTATCCGTGCGGATCATTCTGCCGTTTCTGGCGTCGGAAGTGTTCAACGGCGTGCCAGTGCGACGGGGCTGCAGATTCGGGGTCAGGCGGGTGGACGAGTCGGGGGCTTATTCGCTGATAATGTTGCTCCGACCGTTGAGCGAGTTCCGGAGGAGTGCGCGTGGCGTAAACGAGTCGTTCTTGATGAAGACGTGGCTGGACCTTTTTAGACCTCCGTACCCAGGCAATGGAACAGAGATATTCATGCTTCGTCGCAGTGCACGGGATGAGGCCAAGAAGACTCTGCATAATACCACGACACCAGCTGGCGCTGCACTCTTGAGGTTGAGTTTGTAGCACGACTCGTGGCGTCTCGGGAAATTCTACTCGGCAGACGGAACCAAACGCACTTCTCAATTGCAATGGAAGGTGTTTCTTCAGGCTAATGCGTGACCGTAATGGATTGTTGAATCAAGGTTGTGATACCGTGATGATCACAGCTTGAAGAGGGACAACCCGAGACGACGCATTACACATTGTCGCGCATGAGGACGTGCCCATTTCTACAATCTGGGACTGCGAGAGCGATAACAACCCTTACGAAGCATGCCATGCGTCTGTGCGAGGATCTCGTTATAACTTGCCTCTATTCCCAGAGGCGCGATGATACTTGAACTTTCTCAATGACGAGCCACTTCCAGAAAGGCAAACTGACTCAGAGGCAATCAAAGAAATGGCAATAGACTTCATCACATCTGGAAGCAGACTGCATGCAATAGCTAACGGCCTCGCACGGTGGTCTGCGCGTGAAACATGAGATATTCGTGCGCAGCTCAACGGTCCACTGTTCCGTCGCTCCACGCCAGCTTTGGTCGTTTTCTGTTCTTCACAGTTGACAAAAGCTGATGAGGTAGTAACTATCACACATTCAGCATCGCAAAGTCAAAGATACTCCATCGACACGCAGTCCGGCGCGTGCAACCAGACGTGCACAAACAGTCGGGCCTAAGATCTGGACCAAGTACACAGCAGGGACTATCTGTCAGTTGACACATATTGACGGCCCGCAGGTCAGAGAGACGCAAAATGGTTCGCCTGTCATCGTCTTCATCGTTTCGATTGCGACCCGGTTCTTCCGCAGCGACTACGGTATCTTCGACGTGCACGCCAAACGACAATCTACCAAGTCATACTCACGGACTGTTACTCCTTCCACCGCCGCCCAAGCCTCCGAGCGCATCATCTCTCGCCATTGCATACAAGCCTGCTTTGAGAGCCGTGTTGCCACAGATCCGCGGCCAACGACCTGATGCCACTCTCGACATTGCGCTGCCGTTGAGCCAACGATCAGACGCCTCTCAGCGATTGTGCGCCACCACTCGGGCGGAGCTGTTCAGCAGCGTCGCAGCCCTTGTCAAAGGCGTCTATGATCTGGTCAAGAACACTTGCATCGAACATGGGATACAAGACTGTGGAGCCAACGCAGTGGATGTCCGTGTGTTGCTCGTCCGATACGATTCCAGCACGACCCTCACGTCCGTTTTCGACGCGCAGCCACCCGAAGAATACTTTGACGTCGTCATGGACCTTCCGTCGCTCGTCAAGTCGCGCCGCAACTGGACTCAGCTCTTTGTGCCCAATACGGAACCAGCAGCACAGTTATTCAAGCAGTTCCGCACAATTGCCTCGGCAAGTCTTGTATCAAGTGTCACTCGGGCTCAAATTCTTTGCACAAATCCTGTCATGGTCCCGGGAGGCTTAGTGATTAATCGTCCTTCGACTTCAGGGGGGAGGCGACAGCAGCAGGACGAGCCCGAGTCAGATCGGCCATTCCACCGGATAGTGACGATAGGCAATTTTAACAGGTTGGATGGCACGGCGAAAGCTCTCCTCACCATGTCTGCGTTCCTGCTCGGTGAGGAAGATGGAGGTTCAGCGAACACATCGCAAGCGTCTAGTCCTGTATCGTCGCCCTCCGACAGCTTGCGTCCATTTGCGATGTGGGACGATAACCGATCGCTCACAGGCAGCACAGCATCTCGCTCGCGAAGTCCGCGTCCGCGACGGGCGAAGCACATTCGACAGCTCGTGCTGCGGACAGACTCCTCGCTGTCTTCCGGCTCCGTCTCCGCAACTTCTACCGTGACAAGCAGCGGAAGTTTGCATCCGCGTAGTCGCAGGCTGATTGGACGGAGAAAGCAAAGTACGAGAGAATCTTCCACACGCGCTGGAGCAGAGTTCTGGTACGATCGTGTCCTGTCTTTCCTCGAAGCAATCGGAAACTGCGATTACACCATCGAATCCGAGCATAATTTGGACGACAAGTCCGCAGCTCCATCATTGACAGCAGCAGAGCAGACGCCTTCTCCATTGGGCCTCGTGCACGCGAGAAAGGATGGTAGTCACCACCTCGAATCGTTCGCGAGAACAAATAGTATTGTGACGAGGAATGGCAGGCGGAGAGAGGTCAAGTTCGAGGTTGTGGATGAAGTCAGCAGGGGAGCTATTGGGTCTGGCGAAGAGAGGGAGTTTGGGGGTGCGGCCGGCAAAGGGTTTGTCAAATTTGAGACCAAATGCGATAGGAAAGTCGGCGGAAGAGGAAGGAGTGACAGTGCTGTCGCCGGGCTTATGAAGGGCTTTGCGAGTTTGTGGAGTGGGAAAGGGAAGGAGGAGAAATCAAAAGGGGGCGACAGGGAGGTGGAGATTGTGCTGACCAGGTCGTGATCATATTGAGCGATATGGCTATCCTAAGGGCTCGTTACTGGGTCATTCTGGAGCCACGAGAGATAAAAGATCTTTGGAGAAGCTGGAAGGCCGAATGATGAATTGGAACGAACGGGACTGAAGTCTGCTTGGCCGCTTGCCTCCAATTTCCAAGCAAATGCTGGGATGGCGCCATGCGTCATTTCGGCGCAGGAGCCTTTGCTTAGCTGCAAAAGGATCATAGAAATGGATTGACGATGATGATGGCGCCGGACGACGCAAAGAACCATGAGAGCGAGGACCAGAGAGTAAGGTCCGCTGCGACCGGTCTTGAGGATGAATTGGACCAAAGCACATGCCAGCCAATAGGATCACTCGGATGGTGTTCATGTGAGTGAGCGATGGAATCGTTCGCTGATATCCCTACACACGGGCTACATGGACGACATGCTCTCAGAACACAGCAGAACATGACAAACACCAAAAAGTGGCTTCATCTCAGGCATTCCAGCAATCGCCCAGAATGCTCGATGGCAGTACATTTCCATCCTGTGTCAAGACCACCAAGGGCCAAGCCGGTCCGAGATCACCCTTGGCACGCCTTGTTTTCATAGCATTGCTAAGAGTTTCAAGCCACCGCGGGCTTGACTTCGTGACTCGGGGCGGGCGTCCAAGAAACCTGAAAGTCTTGAGCTGAGAAAAGTGATCACATACGCAAGATGCCCAGCTTCTCGTATCGCACAAAGACAAGCCCCCCAGGCGGAAGTGAGCTATATGACTCCGGTGAGATCTCAATCCAGCTCGTGAGAGCCATTTCGCAAGATGCGATGCCGTGACGATGGAGCTCTTTCTTTTCATGCTATTGGCCAGCATCGCCGCAGGACAAAAGAATAAGTTAGTGGAATGCGGTGGCCACATCGATCGACATCCATATCTGACTACGCCTCCATAGCACCGCTTCTTCACAACGACCCAAATACTCGCAACCATACGAGTACAACACCCTTCTCTCTATAACTTTCCGCGATCCTTCGAAAGACCTGAATAATGGCAAATACTGCACGTACGACGCATCTGGCGCGGGCGACAATTTCAATATCCAAATCACTTCTTTTCCCACGACCGACCCCAACAACACGCTAATTTGCTTCGGACCCGGCTCCCTCTTCCCAATAGACAACTCCACCGCTTCTCTGAACCAAAGCACGCCCACGAACCTCACCAGCATCTATCCAGGGCTCAACTATACTCTACTTTCGCCAGATAACTTCAATAGATCAGCCGATTACTCCCAACTCATGTATCAGCAGGGACAACCCGCAGACTTTCGTGCAGAGGAAGCGCGTATGGGCTCGCTGGTTTTTCAAGTGTACAGATCGGAAGACTGTAGCGGCGAGCTGGGACAGTCTACAAGTTGGAGGTTCAGCTGCGAAAATGTGAAACCTACGTGTGAGACGACGCCCTTCCAGTTGAGAAGTTTTTCGATTCGCAGGTCTACGCCGACAGAGAGAGAGGAGGATCGACCAGGCGATTGCAAAGGTGAGGTTTGGAGAAACGGAGCTGAGGCGACAAGGCCAGGGAGGGCATGGATAGCAGTCTTTGCGGCGGCGAGTGCCATGGGCGCAACGGTTGTGCTGTAACGGACTGGACAGATATTGAGGGACTGGCGTATTGCCCTAGATCACGACTAGACGCCAAAACTGGGTTCTGCAAGAAGCGCGGAAACTGCAGGGCGCAGACCACGAAGCATTTTGCCCATGTGTATGCGAGCCTGTAGTACGCTCCGGGGTGGAAATGGACGAAGAAGGTCAACTGTCGAAGCATTGACTCAGCGCAACTGTGTATGAAGAAAGCGGAATGTACAAGTGTCGTAACAGTACAAAAGGGCTAGTGCCCGACCGAGTCTAGGGGACTTCTCGGAGAGCTTCCAGGCACCTCGACTTGGTACCCTTTGAAAATCTAGCATCTCGGCGTTGCTGGAGGCGACCAGAAGCTCACGCTATCCGTCGGCGATTCTGATCTATTGCCTCCTCGTACGAACGTGTTAACCTTAGCTTTTGACTCCTGGAGATATGCACCTGGTGATGCGACCAGCGTTCTCTCGCTACTCAGCGACCAGCGAGATCGGCCTTCGAGTAGCTCCTCCCACCAGCCACTGTCTAGAAGGTCAAGAACCTGTACTGTCTCGTCGTCCGCGCGGAAGTCATCGAAGCGTTGCGAGAGGCGCGGCGGGGAAGGCTCAGGAAGGGCGGGCAAGCTGCGAATCGAGTATCGCTCCATTGTTGCTTTCATCTCGAATTCGGGGGTGAGAGGCCATTGCTGATGAGAGTCGCGCCTTTTTGGGCGACATGACTGCATGTGATGCCGAGAAGTGGTGGAATCACCGGAAGTCCGTCTCTGGATCCGGAGTGGAGAATTGTTGCCCGTGCACGGCTTGGACATCTTGGGTGTTTGATCCTGGTCAGAGGAGTCGTCACTCTCATCTCGCGGCTCATTGTTGATTGCCTCGCGCAGCTCCCTGATTCTGTTGTCGTAGATGTTTGCAATCGCATCAAGTCTCACAGCATCTCCTTCGCATGCCACGCGCTTCTTCGCTTTGCTGAGCAGTTCCTTGGCGCTTCGATATGAAGACAAAGCACCTCTGAGATTCCCGTCTTGGTCCCGCTGGACGGCAATTTGCGCCTTTTCCAGTGCTCGGGCAAGTGTAAGACCCTTGTTGGTAGACCTGGTGCTCGCGCGAGGTTTCGACATTGCGAGTGTCCGAAGCTGATGTTGCTGTGTAGGCGCTGACATGGTCGGCTCTAAAGTCTGAGATGGACGAAACCGGGTGAAGTTCACGAAAGGATGCGAACGCTTCTGACGAGCGCAACGACAGGTCCGGCCCAAATTATGCCATGCATTGTCAGTGGGTGGTGGTGGGTCGGTATGCAGGTCATTTGCCTGGGATGTGGATCCGAACTGGAGAAGGGATTAAGCGCTCCTGCATGAATTCATTGGAAAGTGTGGGCAGTTCGCGTATTCTCTGCAGAACACTGCAGCTCGGCTATGTTCTGCCAACGCGTACGACATGTGGCCAGATTACTGCTGGCTACGCTTTGCACACCGCTCGATGCGTAGCATATGAAGTGAAGCATATGATAGGGCGGTTGTGCGCAGGGGACGTCGCCCGTCTCTTCCATCGCAATGATCTGGTGTGCAAAATGGGCTGATGAGTTCCAAAAGAGTATTATGTTATTCGTGCGCAATGTTATTCGTGCGCAGGATGTTCTCATGACCCACGATACGTCGTGTAGCTCCACGGCCCAAGCAGCAAGGGAACATGATAATGCCCCTCGCCCTTTTCAGCCGCAAATCTCAGCTCGACTTCTGGCCAGAAGGTGTTCCCCTTGCCGTAAAATGCCTCCGTGTCAAATATCAAGCTCCAAACCAGCTGCTGGCCGTCAGCCAGCCCTGCCTTTGCCGCTTTCACGACCTCGTTGAGATCTGCAGAAGCAGTCCATGCTGTTACTCGTCCATCATCGTTCGTCTTTGCTGTCCAGTGGGCCGTCGTGGCATGTTCGGGCGATATGAGCTTCAGCTTTACGTCAATGCCCGCCCCAGGCTTGCCGGTGATGGTGTTGAGGACGTGACAGGTGATGAATGGTCGTTCAGGCATGGTGGACGCTGAGAGATGTGGCGAGAGCGTGTGCAGCCGTGCCGAGGGTGTGCTATTCTGTCCGGGCATGAGCAAAGCAGAAAAGCCTCAAGTGTGGCCCTGAGCTCTTTGGGCCATATTTGTGTTGCATGACGCCAGTACGATTGGAGATCATCAGTGGCCGGCTCCGTCCGAGGCGCCAAGACCACTGTTATCAACTTCCTGTCCCCAAGTCCCGTCGAGCTGACGACATCACGATCGCGACCAGCAACATGCCTACCGGGAGAGAGAGTATTGTGTCAAGGGGACAATTTCCATACTACAGACATCCTCCTGACCAGCTCCTTCAACATCACGTACACCTTTGGCTTTTAGCTGAGGATGAAGCAAAATCGAACAGGGAATCGTGGCATAAACATCTTGAAGGAATTTTCATTGCAAGACATGTCAACCGATTCTAACGTACGAGCCTCGCGCAGCCGAACACATAGCTCGTGATGCCCGTGGCAGCTCCATCGAACATCGCTTTTTCTGGGCATGCCGTGAACTATCTAAGCGCAACAAGTCAGGACGCCTGCGTCCAACCCGCCTTCACGCTACTTCTGCAATTCTTCCTTAAGTATTGCCAACGACGCCGAAGCTACCTCTCTTGCCGCTGGTCGCCTCTGCATGTCACCCGCAGTGAGAGCTCGTACAAGCCCATTGAGTCTATGGCCGTATGCCCGTCCGCAAAGATTTCCCCGCGAATACCGCTTCATGTCGGGTATGTATGTCAGGCGGCAGAGGCAGAACAAGGTCAGACCCAGGGCGTACATGTCTGACTTCGTCCCGTACGATATACCACCCTTTCCCTCTGGAGGATACCAGGCGGGCGTCCCACATGGCTGAACTCTGTCCTGCTCCTCCCCATTCTGGATCTCTTGGAGTGATACAGCACAGCCGAAGTCGCCGAGGACGACACGAGGGAGGCCTGGTAGGCCACCACTGCGATCCAAAAATATGTTGGTGTATTTAACGTCAAGGTGGCATATGACGTTGTAATCTGGAGTCTTCAGATGATTCTTGCCAGGCTCGATGCTCCTGATGCCGTCGTGGAGAAAAGCCAAGCCTGCTGCTGCACCGTATGCGATGTTCCAGATGGCAACCTCTGGAATCGGGCGCTTGGCTTTGATTGCGTCCGACAGCAACTGGTCCACTGAGCCACTGTCGCAGTACTCCAGGATCAGCGACATCGCATCGCCGCCTTCGATGGTCGTATGCCCGATCATTGTATTCAAGTGGCGACCGGGCCCGTAGCCGTTTGTGACGGTAGCGAGAGTACGCAATTCTCGGTCTGCGAGCGTGCTGCGACCCCGGCGACGGATGCGCTTCTCGATAAAGAATTGGCCGTCTGAAGCTTGGACGAGTCTCACGGATTCCGATTGCCCTCCTTTCTTCAGTGACTTGACGACCTTGAAGCCGCCTCGGGGGAACTGTCTGGGATGAACTATCTCCAGGAAGTTCGGTGACTCACGTCCTGCGTCGAGATCCCCTTGCGGCATGCCCTGATTCTCTGCATCATCTCCTCGTACGAATCGTGATGGGTCAAATTTGGCCCCAGGCGGATCCAGCTGGGCCCCAGGACGCAGTCCGTGGAGCTTCGTTTTCAATCCTCGACGCGGTATGGCGTCGGGCATGGGCTTCGGCATTGGTTCTTGGGCGAACATGCGCACTTGTGGTGGCATGCCCATCCCAAGGAAGGGTCTTGGCCCGTCTTGCATTGGTGGCGGATCGAATGGTCCAGGCATGACTGGGCCAGGTTCGCCTGCCCAAGCATCGTCATCGCCGTCCCAAGATCCCTTCACCGGTCGTCCGCTCTGAGGCACGAATCCGTTCCAGGCGGGAGGCATACCGAATGCCATTTTCAAGATTGTGTTGTACGAAAGGACTCGCAATGCTCGAGGTCTTCTTTGATCTTGCAAAAGTTGTGTTGGCCCGAGTCTCGATGCAGGACTGTAGTTGAGGTCTTTGTCGCGGGCTGTTGTTTTCTTGATCTAGTAAGTCATAGCAGAGAGGTATAAAGGTACTTATGGAGTAGAGACGTTTTCACCGACGCGGACCATTCACTTCCGACTTCGTGAATGATCACGTTGTCCTCGATAAGCCGAGAAGAAAGACGCTTTGTATACAGTAAAGGAACTGCTCAAGGACAAAGCCATTATACCGATAGAAATTTCGCTGTCGGTAGTACTGGGACACTAGACATGTAAGCGGTGTACAATACTGATTCAATACCAGAGCGCATTCCATGGCTCACTGCATCGCCACAATCTGTAGTTCACAAGGTATTTTCGCCAGTTTCGCGATTTGCTCGTTGTATGGCTGGTATATGGATGCTAGAGACTGCAAAATATGCCGCCCGCATGCGGCAACAAAACGTGAAGAAGACTCGAAGACCAGCTTCTGAAGTCCCTCCACGTCTCGCGGTCCTCGCCTCCGCTGGCATGTAGCAATTTTGCTGGTCTGTTGAAGTCATGTTCTTCGATGTCGATCGTGCTGATCAACCTGGTGTAGTACTTGATGAAACATTCCGATGTGGTGTTGCTGCTTTGACTGTCATGCCAACGAAATCCCAAGCCTGACTGGAGGCGGATGCCGTGAAGTGAAGATTTTTTCCTGCGATATGAGCACACCAGACCTTGAGGTTGACAGCAGCTTTCCAATTTGTGAAGTGAAGATGCTTGTCTAGATTCGGGCTGGGGCCGTGAGCAAATGTGTACACTGTTCAAAGCATGGTCATAGGTCGCGGCATCGAGTGATTGGAAGCTCTGTTAAGAACCTAATCATCATCAGAATGTGGAGTTGACGTCTTTGTATGCGCCTAGCGCTCTCTCGCGAGGGACAAATGCTGATGAACTTCGCAAACAAAGGAGTCGCGATCTACGAGGCAAAACGAGGAGCAAACTCCTGGGCCGCCACTTTTCCGGTGCAATGCGCATCGCTACATCATTAAGCGAGCCAGATCAAAAACAAAAATTGATGCTGTATCATTTAGTGATTCATTGTGGTCACCGCCAACGCTGTCGTTTGCTGGCCAGAATGAGGTGATCAGCATTCCCGACATGCTGCGGCACAGGATCTTGGGAGCAAGCAACGTTTGACACAATTTCTCACCCTGGCGTACTGCGTGCCAGTGCGTGGAGATGCAGACCGAGCCTAAAATCGCCTGGAGCTCCGGGAAAAGTTGAGATGCCTTATGCACTCCAAAAGATATTCCATCCTAGCGCGCGGGGCAACGAAGACGAAGTGGATCGCGTTCCACAACCAAGAAGGCTTGGTTGTCACAGCTTTCACTGGCTAGTTTTTGCGGTAGATGAAATCCTTTGAGAGGCTCGCCAGTGTCTGTGACCACAAGAGCCATAAATTGGTCGGTGCCGCCGCCTTGCAGAATGGAGGCACAAGCGGTGTTCATTGATATGCGTCATTCCTCATTGATCGCCAGCACGCTGGCTGTAGCACAAGTCGTTTCTCCGTCGAACCTCGCTGCTCGTTGCAATAGCCGCTCATTTGCCGATCTGGATGTGTTCGGTGCTCAAGTCATCAGTGTTGACGCTACCCCTTTAGAGAATTACACAGCCTTTGTCGCTGGAGATGGCGACGCCCCGACACATCTCTATCCGGACGTGCGTGTTTGCAACATCACCATCACATACACGCACCCTGGTCGAGATGACACGATCAACATCAACGCCTGGTTGCCGCTCAACAATTGGAACGGGCGCTTCGTGGCTTCGGGGGGCGGAGGATGGCGTACAGGCCTTCCATCCGATTCACATGCGTCCATTGCATCACAAGACTTCGCGACCGCTTCTACAGACGGGGGTCACCCGATCTATCAGCAGAATGCAGCGCCATGGGCATTGAATAGTCCCGGAAATGTCAACCTCAACTTGTTTCAAGACTTCGCCTCAAGAGCGTTGAATGACCTTGGTTTGTTTGGAAAGCAAGCTACGCACCTCTTCTACCAGAGACCAGCAGCCTACTCGTATTGGAGTGGATGTAGTACCGGTGGCAGGCAAGGGCTGATGATGGCGCAGCGATATCCTGAAGTATTTGATGGAATTCTAGCAATTGCTCCCGCGATCAATTGGGGCTACTTCCTGCCAGCAGAGTTCTGGCCGCAGCACTTCATGAACCGCCTCGGATACTACCCGCCACCCGAAGAGCTCGAGGCAATCACAGCTGCTGCTGTCGAAGCTTGCGATGAGCTCGATGGAGTGAGAGATGGAATCATCTCGGCACCGAATGAATGCCATTTCGACGCCGAAACCCTCGTAGGCGAGACACATGGCCCACGAAATGGTACACAGCGCAAGTTCTCCTCCAAGGCCGCGCAGATAGCAAACGCCGCCTGGCGTGGGCCTCGTAGTCCCAACGGTCGGTACGACTGGTACGGCCTTACGCACGGCACAAACCTCACTCTCGGACTTGTAGCGACCGAATGCAAGAACGATAGTGCAAGCTCTTGCTCTGGCAAGCCGTTTAGCATCGTCGAGGAATGGTTCAAATATTTCGTCATGAGGGACCCCAGTTTTGATATTTCCAACCTCACAGATACCCAATACTTTGACTTGATTCATAAGTCTGTCCAAGAATACGACAGTATCATAGGGACGTCTGATCCTGATCTGGAACCCTTCAAACGCTACGGTGGAAAGATGATTACCTGGCACGGTTTGTCGGATGAGCTAATCTTTCCGAACGGAACTGTGGACTACTATCGACGAGTCTTGAAACTGGATCCAGAGGCCGCGGAATTTTATCGATACTTTGAGGCACCAGGCGTGCAACACTGTTCTGGCGGACCTGGACCTCTGCCCTCCGGTGCTTTGGATGCGCTGATCAGCTGGGTTGAGAATGGCGATGCACCTGAGACGCTCTTGGCGAGCAAGACCGGCGGCCGGGGAGGAGCAATAATTGAGCGGGAGCTATGTGCTTGGCCAAAGAAGCAGACGTATATCGGCGGAGATCCGGATGTGAAAGGAAGCTTTGCTTGCACGCGATAGAAAGTAGGAGGATAGAGAACGTAGTACTCCAACTGGTGGCTACAGAGCCATTGCCTGCTCCGGTGACGACGATGGCCACAAGAAGCTGGACTCACTGTCGCCTGGTGGTGCATGTTTGAGCGTTGCAACTTCCGCCTGAACAGCAGCCCAAAGTTCAAAAGGTGCTGGTCGATCTGTTGACTGCTGCCTCAGACAGTGAAGCACCAATCTGCGCAGATTGTCAGGATATGCGGCCACGGCTTGTGGATTGAAAGTCGGTGCGTCCTTGGAGCAATCGTTCTGGAGCATGGTGCCTACGGATGCGTAGTAAGGCGAGTCTTGTTCGAGATTCATTAAAGCCATCATGGTGCGCCCAAGAGACCAAATGTCTGACTTAGAGGTGAAGATATGTTTTCCATTGTGATCACTGTCGTCGCCTTGTGCGCAGTCACCGGCTTCCTAGTGCGATGTCAGCCAGACCGCAATAGAGTCTCTTCTTGATTCAATGAGCGGTACCCAAGCCATGTACTCTGGGGTACCTGTTCCAGGCCAAGAAGACTCGGGGTCAGATGCCCCGATCGCACAGTCAAAGTCTCCAAGTCTGGAAAGCGTCAGCTTGCTGGTCGAAGAGAAACGGCACGTCGGTAAGAATCGTACTTGACGGTAGGCATGTCCGGCCACATTGTACGGTCGGGCTTCGCGAGCAATACTATTTGATGTCAATTTCAATCCGTTAGCTGGCAGACCTGAGGCTTACCGTTAGGAGGCTTGATGTCGCGATGGAAGACAGCCTTTTCGTAATGTTGCCTCGCGGACATGGGTGGGAACCCTCCTCGATCCATGAGAATCGCGGTAGCCGCTAAGGCTTCAAATACTGCCCAGACAGCCCGCGTAGAAGGCCTTTTCTGAGCGTTCATGTGTTTCTCAATGATTTTCTGGAGATCTCCATGCTCGCAGTATTCCTGCTTAGAAGTAAGCAAATGGACAGTCTGTCAACACAACGATTCTAACGAACCATATACAATCTGTACATTGCGTAATCTTCGTACAAACTATAGTCCGTATGCTGAACAATGTTTCTCGACTCTGCCAATGTGGTAAGGTGATTCGCAATTGCATACTCGCGCGGCTCTCTGTTGTACATAGGACCATCCCAGTACTTCTTCTTGCTCCACTTCGATTCTGTATCCAAGAATACGTCTTTCAAAGCAACGCGATCGATGATCATACCACCTGGAGATATCTTGCTCCACAAGCTGGCATGGCCTGCAGCTCCATCACCTAAAGGTGCGGTATATGACCAGAATCCAGGTGGTCCAGGGCGTTTACTTTCATCAAACGTCGTGTGTCGGGCGTTGACGTCCATCGGCATAGTCTAGCCTCCCCAGGGCAGGTAAGAATCGTAATTTGCAGCGACTCTGGCCTCCATCGCCGCTTTTGCCTCAGCTGCCTGCGCTAAGTACATGTCCCAAGAAGGTCTAACACGCTCCAGTCGACCCAAACGAATTTTTACCATCACTTTCTCGCAGTACCATTGAGCGCTCATTTGTTCGTCACACGGTGGTGCCACGTGGTAGATGTTGTGGTTGCGCGCGTCTCCCTGCAGCTGCTTCCGCACTTGTGCAAATCGTTGCATTGTGCGCTCGTCGGCTCCGTTCCGCTGAATGCAGTCTGCAACGTTGTCCCATGTAAGCTTCCATGTTCCAGAGATTTCTGGTGCAGCCTTTGCAGCCTTTGCAGCTTGCGCTCTGATTTCGTCTCCAGCCTGACTCCAGCCTGAGACTCGAGCATGCTGCTCGCAATCATCCCAAAGTTGAGAAGCAAACTGCAGCTCTCGCTGCTTTAGATCATTATTCGCGTTAATCATATAGTCTTCTAAGCCAACATCGTGACTGAAAATAGGAGCAATCCAGACACAATGAGGGAGGAGCAACAGAGATCGGTTGTACCAGTCTTTGAGCATGGCGATAGGAACACCCGGAGGCCCAAGTCGCTGGGTAGCAAGATGCCATTTGCGTTGAAAATCTTGCTTCGGAGACACAGAGTCGCCTTCGACAACGGCACCGACGCCAATGCCGAAATCGAAGCTCATGATTTGCAGTATAAACTCCGATCAGCGAACGTCAATGGAATTGAGACACGAACTCTCGTGCGATAAGATTCGAATCTCGACCTTCTGCAGAGCGAAAGTCTTCATCGAACTGTCTCCTTTGTACTCATCAGGAGCTCTTGAAGCAACTTCCGCATCCGGCAAAGAAAGAACGGATAGCTTTGCATGTGAATAGATTGTCGGGGCGCTATGCAACGAGACTTGATCAAGGCTTCCTAGAGGAGGGCAGTAACTGGAAGACGAGGCTGTGCTTCGAGGCTATGTTCTGTGCTCTGGTACATAGATCAATGCCCTGGATCGGCTTAAAGTTCATGATCTTATGAGAGTACCATGTATTCGCGGTCGCCATCTCTGAGTTGAGAACCACAAGACTCTAGCTATGCCTCTGGCTGAGTCTTGTCTCATGAGAATGAGCAGGGTTCGCGGAATGGATATCGTGAACTTATCGATGCATGGATAGGTCCTTTGTCCCTTGTTCGCTCTATTTCAAGATAGCTTCCGCTTTCGGCGAAGAAAGAACGGCGGCCAGTTCTACGTACCTGCAGTATACTCTCTATCCAAGACCCACTTTAAGCTCTCTCAAAAGCCAGCTTGGAGTAGACATCTGTAGGGTTGTGGTACAAAATGATCTCATCATCCTGTCTTTGCTGCCTTTTCAAAGGAGGTCCGTATGGTCCTAGACTGTCGTAATCAACTTCTCTCTTAATCCTCTTCCATGCTTCCTGACATGAAGGTCGGTTCCAGAAGTTGAAATCAAGGCAATCATGCATAAGGTCAATCAGCTCCTGGCTGTAATACCTCCAAAGCTCTGGTCGCAGTCGTGGTGGGAGGAGATCATCGAGTGTCGCTGCATCAATATTGGTTTCGTCATGGAGTTCCATCAGACTCAGCATAATTCGAGCTACACTCCACATGTCGCTCTTTGCTGTGATGTTTGTACTCTGGTACCAACGACTGTCGATGAGATATTTGTAAGCTTCGGGCGCGATGTATCCACATGTTCCGACGCCTTGGATATCGGACGTAGGATCGTCACACTGGACTGATAGGCCGAAATCACCAACTTTAGCGACAGGAATCCCGTGCCAGACACCGGACGCTGGTCTGGCCAAGAACCCGTTGGCGGGCTTCAGGTCTCGATGCAAGAATAAGTGGTGAGTGACTGCATTCCGGTCGTTCGGCAATTTTCCCTCGCTCATCATGCACAATGCGGCTACCAGGGCTTCAAAAATGGCCCAGATCATGCGATTAGGAACGTGGCTAGGATACGTTAGGCGTGGTATACGAACGCAACAAAAAGAAAACTTACACTTCATAAGGTCGACCACCTTCATCAACCATGTTGGCGTATTGCATTCCCACATATTCGTCGATTACTTGTTCCAGGTCACCATGGGAGCAGTATTCTTCATGGAGACGATACATTGCCATTTGGTCGTATGTCCCATATGCATCAAAGCGAAGGATGGTGTCACCACCTGGCTTTGTGGCCGCAGATCTTGCCAACCCGTATTCCAGAGGAACTCGATCAGTGAATTCGCCATACCACAGCGTCGGATCGTTCCATTGTATGCCATGGAGTCCTACGTAAGTCTCCTTGATGACTTGTCGACCAGTAATGTGTAGACCAGGCCCGTAGCGGACCCATAGGCTCGCATTACCAAAACTGCCATGACCAAGTTGACATTTGTATTGCCAATTTCCTTGAATTCCGCTCCGTTCCTGATCAAAGCCCAAGGCCCTGGCAAGACTCTCCCAGTTTTTCGTCTCCGCCCATACGGGAGGTTTTGGATTGTACGGTCCATACGGAGCCCCGCCTGCTCGGACTGCCAATTCCATGGTCTTGTGTCCGGCTTCAAGTCGCCTGCGCTCGCGCTCATTCGGTTCATTGTGAGCATCAGTCAGGGCTTGCAGCCATTGGCCGCGAAATCTGTACAGCTCAGTCTTGCGATCTTCGCCAATATCGTACAGCAGCTGCTCGCAATAAGCTTCAGCACTGTCAAATCCGAAGGCCAATCGAGGGACGAAATATTCGGTCATACCGTCCTCGGTCCATTTGTGCAAGTCTTTGAATCGGGCCATGGCTTTTGAATTTGGCCCAAGGGCGTTGAAGCTCGTCATCACCGCCTCCCATGCCACTTCTTGGAAGATCTCCAAAGGTGTTGACACAGGCTTATAGCCCTGATCTTGCGCCCACAGCACGAATGCGTCTTCGCATCGCAATGGTAGGTCGCAAACATCCTCCAAACCGCTTCACTGACACGCTGGTGAATTGCGGCATGACCATCGTCTGGATCGAGGGGGGGGG
>ANSM01000523.1:0-11497 GCA_000347735.1 Cercospora canescens BHU | reverse complement strand
CACTGCACAGCAGGACTGTCCTGCACTGGCTCACGGCCGCTGGACGGGACTCTTTGAAACCGTTCGTTGGCGCCTCTCGCACCCATGGCCGTGCGGGAGCTCTGCCTGGCGAGACGCCGTTTCACTCCCAGGAGAGCTGTCGGTCCACGTCCTCAGGGCATTGACCCTGCGAAGCCAATTGCTGCGCAAGCCCATGACAGTTGGCCACGAGCGAACTTAGGGAAATTGCGAACACGACCCCACCAGCGTCATCAAATGGAGGTGACGCAAGCTCGCTCAGGTCAAGCGCAATCTCGATAGTCTGCCGAATAGCCCGAACAGCCATGTTTGCGTCGATCGGCCAATGGCGCCGAGCTCACTCCCTACGGTATTTTGTATCTCTGGAGCTCGACACTGCACGGTACAGTATCGCAGGCTCGTACGTATACACACCAGCTACACATTCTGGCAGGCAGATGAACGCGTGCGCCAATGCACCACGGCGAGGTACGGCAGTACGGGTCATGCACGAGCTGCAGTAATCAGCCACCAAGGTCGGAGCCATGGAGGCTAGAACTACCGGTCGCTAGCCCGTCTCAGTGTGGTTGTCCTCGTGAGCAACTCGGACACAATGCCACCTCCGTGCTGGTGGTGGTGATGACGCCTGCCGCAGCATCGGCCTCGCGGCAGCTGATGAGAGCAATTTTCATAGTCCACGGAGCCCTCCATCTCCCTGTCTCACGCTGCGGACAAGTGCACTGATGCGTCACGTGCACGGCGACGTGATGGCCGACGGGGCAGCAGAGCTCCTCGGATCGGCCTCTCCAGAGCCTGCCCGAGTCAGTGTGAAGGTCCATCCCGTGCTGAACGAGGACCATTGGCACGCACACGGCACGGGCAGTTGCGCCGTCACACGTACTGTACACAACAGGCACACGCTGCGGGATGCGCACGCGCTGAACAGGCGGCTGCCGTGTAACAGTCGGTGAGGAAAGGGTGACAAGTCTGGAGATGTCGAAACGCGTTGGATGCACTCATTAATCTGGAATGCCCTCCCACAGCCAATGTAGACTCTGCGTGGTGAAAATTTTCGGGGACAGCATTTACTTCGTGCAGTAGCTCGACGGAGTGTTTTCATCCTCATGCACTGCGTTCCGGTCCTGCAGCCTATCTTGCAGTCACATAACCAAGGCCGGACGAACAACGCCTCGGGAATCGCGCCAGCGTTATGATCGGGCACCTTTCGACATACGAGGCTGCGGTTGAGCGAACTACACATGGCGGTGTAAGGAAACCATACTGCACGACTGCTGCCAAACTGCCCACGGCGGACCATCCGCCCACGACTCGACGCGCGAGATGGCGTTGGCAGTCCAGCACATCCACCAACCGGTCCAGCCAGAGACACCCGCAAGCCAACGTGTCTCAATGCCTCGTCGGCGCTTCGCACCGACACCTCTCTGGTTGAGGTGAGCACACGAGGGCCACGCTGTCGCCAACCAAGAATCGCCGGAGCCGCAGCGCGCGTCAGAACGATGGATCGTTCCTGCGCCAGTTGCGCATCGTGTGTGGCGCTGTGATTGGTCGAGGTCCGTTTGGTGTCTGCACACCTCGCCGTGCCTGGACAACCCACTTCGCTTAGAGCTGTGCCGCGCACACATCACCTGCCACTACCACTTCTGGCTGCCAAAAATGGACGGCATCAGATGTGTGCTTCTGGACATTGGTACGGCATCCGGTCATCAATGGGTGTGGTGGCGGTTTGACGCTCGTGACTGACATGCGCCGTAGAGGGCACCGTCTGCCCCATCTCATTCGTCCATGCCACGCTGGTAGGTCCTTATTCTGGCTTCTCATTACCAACCACACTTCTCAGCGCCACGAGACGTTGCGCGAATGCTCACACGTCTCTCTTTAGTTTCCATACGCGATCAAGGCGTTGCCAGGTGTGCTGCGCACCCAGTGGGATGACCCAACTTTCCAGCCCTATCGTGATGCCTTCCCGGAAGAGCACCGCACATCACCAGAAGCCCTGCGAGCGCACGTGGAACATCTCACGAAGCGCGATGTCAAGGTTGCATACTTGAAGAACCTGCAAGGCTACCTGTGGCAAGATGGTTATCGGACTGGTGCCTACTCAACAACTCTCTTTGCGGATGTGGTCCCCCAGCTTCGGCAATGGAAGGACGACGGTCTATCTCTGGCCATTTATTCCTCAGGCAGCATCTTCGCCCAGAAACTGCTGTTCGGCCACGTGCGGTCAACTGAGACAGCGGCCGCAACGGGAACGAAGCGTGCGAGGCCGATAGGGGATACCGAAGTTCAAGCGGATGATGACGCTGCGGGCAAGCCGCCAACCAAGAAGCAGCTCGTCGAGACAAGCGGTGATGACGCACCTGATGTCAAGCCCGGAGCTGGCCCTCAATCTGCTGCAACTACTCCTGCGGCCAGTGGTGATGCTGGCAAAGCCCCTGACGATGCCGAAGATGGCACTGCCAATGATGAACAGCCGCATGACACGGAGGACCTGACCGCTCTCTTCGACGGCTGGTTCGATACGACAAATGCTGGCATGAAAACAGAGTCGGCGAGTTATGCAAACATCATCCGAGAACTGAAGGTGCGACGCGTTCGGAAATCCGGAAGTTGCCAATCTCAGAGCTGACGTGCCACAGTGGGAACCTGAGCAGATTCTCTTCCTCAGTGACAATGTAAAGGAAATTGATGCTGCGCATGAGGCTAACATGCAAGCCGTGCTGGTTCACAGACCAGGCAATGCTGAGATTGCGTTTGCAGATCGAAGCCGCCTTCAAATTGTCGAATCTCTGAGCGAGATCTACTTCAATAAAGGGACAGGCACGGAGGTAGGGAAGGAGTGATGACTCGTCGGCGCGTGTGCGAGATGGACACGTTGCGATGTAGGATCTACAGGACTTTCTTTTCACTTCGGTGCCGTCCCAGTCGCTTGTTGCCTCACAGCAGAAGCCGTGCGAGCATCAGAAGCCGAGTTCGATCAAACAAACACTTTCCACGTCTCCCCCTTCCACCCTCCTTCTCAGTGTCTCCAACAGCCCTCCACCACTATACCTCGCAGGCACAATGCTGCACATGAAACCCAGCTCCGCATTGTCGTGATATCGCAAAAAATGTCTCGCAGGCAACCAACTCCCTTCTTCCAGCAGAATCCGTTGCCCATCAGTGACCATCGTCAATCTGCAGAAAAACCTGTACGATTCGGAGGGTCCCGCGAGGGCAGCGCGAGCTAGCACTCGACCTTTCAGCAACACCAGTCAGTACTTGCTCATATGTGGTCGTGGTAGGCAGGAGGATCACATCGCCCTGTTCATGGAGAGCTTTGCCAGCGGTCATGAGATGATCGTCTAGAAGTTGTCCGGGAGCGTGTTGATGTAGCTGGATGATGAGTGGTATGGCCTACTGCGAGTCAGTGTCTTTCCACTTCACTCGAGACATTCTTTGTTCAACTCACTCGTGGCTCTGAATTTGCTTCATGGTAGGACGGCGGCTCGATATCTGCGGCGGACATGGCGTGGAACTTTTTTTTCTTTTCCAGAGTCGGGGACGGCTAGGCTTCGTGGCGTTGTCGATCAACATCTGAGATCTATCTATCTAGTATTCGTGTCACATTCACGATAGGGTGCGGCACATTCACATGCCATAATGCCTTTG
This sequence comes from Cercospora canescens BHU, assembly GCA_000347735.1. Lineage (NCBI taxonomy): Eukaryota > Fungi > Ascomycota > Dothideomycetes > Mycosphaerellales > Mycosphaerellaceae > Cercospora > Cercospora canescens. Next base: position 7,831 of record ANSM01000523.1, on the reverse strand, counting down.
CAAATGTTTGCTAGGTGCTTCGGGCCTGTTCACTACAAGTCACGATGTCTGTCTGGTGGAAGCCCTGCGGCTTTGTTGAAGAGGTGATCGATTCCATAACATGTGAGGCAGATCGGAAGAAATGAGGCCAAGTGAGGTCGATTGTATTCTTGCGGCTTCACATATAAAACACAGTCATGTTCCTGCTTCTGCGCCTGGCTCTCCTGGTAACGCATTCTTTCGTTGACCTCTCCCCGAGCAATCGTTTCAATGGCAATGGATCCAGCGGCCGGGCTGTACATGACAACCCACACCACGACATCCAGAGTATGTATTTGCAAAATATCAACGGTACTGACGTACTGACAGCTCCCAGACCAAAAGAAGAGGCAGAAGTGAGCCAAGCACGAACATGCACGAAGCCGTCACCGACGATGCAACCCAGATTGAGGAACCGCGTGCCAGAACAGATGCTCCTCCAAGCATACCAGCAAGTCTCGATCCGGCGTCTGGCTCGTCTCCACGGATTCCGCGCCGTCAATCACCAAGACATGATGTGAGGGTCGATTCCTTCACTGAGATCCAGGAAACGGCTTTGCGAGAATTGCCGCCACCGAACATGACCTTCGACACCACCAACCACCCAAGACAAGATCCTCCTAGCTACGCTGAGAGCATCAGCACCGGCACCGTAAGAACACCCACCACATCCGTCTCCCTCAAATCCGCTAACCCCCTCCTTCCCAGCCCATCCTCATCTCCCTAGAAAACTACGCCTACTTCCACTGCTCCCCATCGAATGGCAAAATCTACATCGGCCCCTGCACCTCCCGCTGTACCGACATCGTGCTCATCACCCCCACCTCCGACGGAACAGAAGTGCTGCAAAGCTGCATCGACCGCGCAGCTCGAGCCTTTCGATGGCATTCCCTGGAAATCGAAGCTTCGTACGCGCTGGAAGTGCACCTGAGCCTGCACGGCAAGAAAATCGTCGCGACGCAGGAGAATTGGCCGGCTGTGAGGGCTTTGTTGTTGGATCGGAAGTCGAGCGGCGCGAAATTGCATGTTGCGATGTCGGAGGTTGTTTTGGAGACGTTGCCAAGGAGTGGGAGATTCGTTTGTTGGATGAGGAGGGTGGGGAGGCATTTGAGGGGTGATCCGGTCGTGCTTTGAAAGATGGGAGATTTCCTCTACCAGCGGGTGATGGTTTGGAGGTGCTGCGTTACATGTGCGATGCCGTTCATCGGAAGATCTGGGTGGACTGTTAAATGGACTGGATAAAGGAGGAAGACGGGTGGCGACTCCGTCTTATGCGGCATATGTTCCAGCATCTCCCTCCAGAGATAGTGGTCTTGGAGAAGGTGAGACAGCTCATCTTCTCTCCGCGAGCGCCGTGGTTGAGGTCCGTAAAAGTGTATTCTCTCTTTGCCAGGCCATCTTGCCTTAGGTCGAATTTGCTCCGTCAATCAGGTATCGAAAGCACCTTGAGAGCTCGAAAGTTACCTTCACAGCTTTTGAGCTTCGATTATGGAATGAAGGCGGATAGCGCGTTCAGTTCATCCTCTTCATATGCCATATCGTATTACGCTTGTAAATGCTGCCACTCGTCCCATGCCAATCATGTCGCCCGTCACACCCCTAGAACAACCACACATAGGCGAACAAGCACCATATGAAGAAGAAAAACAAAACCCACACCTTCCACCCAACACCGGTCCGCTCCGCCATCCTCAGCATACTGTTCATCGTCCCCCGCAATCGATTTCTCGCCCCTTCAAACGAATCATTCATCGAATCCGCAAGTTTCGTACTATCCCGAATCTCATCCCCAATCGCCATCGTGAGCTGCCCAAAACATTAGCCTCTTTCCAACCCTCCCTTCCACAAAAAATCGAACAAATAAAAAAAGTCACAAATCTCTCACCTCCTTCAACATCTTCACCTTCTTACTCATCTCCCCGGCCTGCTCATCATTCTGACTCTCCAAACTCTCCAACACCGCATCACTATACCTCCCCTTGCGATCCGGCGTCGCGGCTCGAAACCCAGGAGCATCATCGTTCTTCTTGTCCGTCACTCCATACGGCGAACCGCTCCCATTGATGGGACCAGCATGATACGCGCCATAGACATTCCCGCCGGCGGGCGCAAAATTATCGTTCGCGAGGCCATACGGCGAGCTGGAGCTCCCTCCTCCCGCTGCGGCGTATGGCGGATTTCTGCTGGAAGAGCGCTGTAGATTCGAGGCGGCGGAGCCCGGGCGAGAGCGGTTTTGTGCGGAATCGTAGGTGGAGAAGAGCGCGTTGCGCGCGTCGTTTTGACGGGCGAAACTGTGAAGATTGCGGACCTACCGTTAGTCTTGATGGTTTAATTTATAACTGGGAGAGAGAGTGCCTGTTGCGTACCGTGAAGCCATTTGGCAACTTGTCGCAGCTGCGAAGTGTTGAAGTGCGCTTTTTGTGGACTCCGATTACGTCAGGCGGCGCGCCAGTTCGTCAACAGGGGCGACAATGGACAGTCTTAGTTTGGAGGCAGGTTGGTCAGAATTTGATGCGCTGAGGGACATGATCCAGAACAAGATGACACGTCGAAGAACAATTAGGCAGTACTGCTATACAATGGGGGTGCCTGAGAGCTAAGAAGGCTGAGATTCATCCTTCATCTCATCATGGTTGCTTCGTTGCTTACATCATCCTCCTCAGAAATCGTGAGTGGAGAGCTCAAAAACTTGGAAACGACCTTTGAACATGTCGGCCACTTGTCGCTTGATCGCACGCATGCTGGTTACTCCGGGCGGAGGTGACCGTCGCGAACATCTGGAACCACATAACTCTGGTCATCACCACCACCACCTCTCATCCTCATTCGATAAGTGTTGGTCGCATTCACATTTTCTTCGGGCACTGTTAAACATCTCCTTGAATTTCGCCAAGTTCCTAGTTCTTTGGTGGGTACCTGAAAACTGCAATCAGTAGAGTTCTTTCTGAATTTTTGCTGTGCGTTCACCAAGGTACTTTGCCTGCACGTCGCCCCAGAGCTGAAGCGACGCGCGGAGAAGCATGCGTTGACTTACTTCTTGAAGAAATACTGTGACACGTAGTAGTCACCCACAGCGAACAGACCAACCACTCCTGCCCATGCACCCACAACATTCCACGTCAAAGTGTTGGACTTGTGCGCGCGATATGCGCCGGTGCCTAAAAGTGCGGCAAGACCAGCAATGGCAACGGCATTGCCGAGCACGACTGGATTGTTCTGATTCTTCTCAGCCCAGTCACCAGCCTTCTTCGCATCCTTCTCGACTTCCTTGGCGACCTTGCTACCTTCCTTCTTCGCTTTCTCGTAGCCTTCCTGAGCCTTACCCTTGGCCGTCTCGAACTCCGCCTCGGCTTTCTTCTCCAACTTCTTGCCGTCCTTCTTCAGGTCATTAGCACTCTTCTCTGCAGCGCTCTGGAAGTCTCGTGCAGTCTTGTCGAGCTTATCTCCTGCCTGTTGTGCCTGACGTCGGAGCTCTTCGGCGCGTTCTTCCGCTTCCTGTTGGCCGGCATAGGAGGTGTCGGAGGGCAGGGACTGGAGGTGTTCGTTTGACGACTTCAGCGAATCGAGGGAGTGAACGCCCGAATCATCGTGTAGCAGCTCTGGGACAGCGTCGGGAATTCTATGATAGCATGTTAGTTGGGCGCAGCGCGTCATGAGGCTGGCGGGCGTGGGCGGGGAACTGTACGTACTTCTGTGGTGATCGTTAGACGAGCAGAAAATGCAGCAACGCGATAGCTTTCAACTCACCTCTTCCAGAGTCTGTTCCTGCTCCTTGCCGTGCGGCGCGGCTGCTGCGGCGTAGGACATGTCGTCTGCTTCACTGTTCGGTCGCGCCAAAAACTCAAGCTGGCTGTCGGAAGACACTGGGGAACAAGTCGTCAATGTCTGCGTCGTGCGTGGGGAGGCTCTTTCGATGGTCGCGAGTGCTCACTGAGATGGTAATGAATGATGACAGGCGGGATGCAGAAGTTGGATAGCGTCTTTCTCGCATGCACTTGCGCAAGGTCGACAGCAAAGAAGGAATGCCACAGACGTCACACTCGTGCAGCTCACAGCAGCTTCACGTCTTGGCGCGAAGACTGCCCAACGATCGCGTTTCCTAGCAAGCCCGACAACCACTTCCGACATCCGATCGTCGACCAGGCAAACCGCACTACCATGTCCGGCGGGTGGAACACCATCGAGAGCGATGCCGTACTGCTTCTCCCCACGCCGCCGCGCTGATGCACCGCTAATGGCATCAGGGGGTCTTCACCTACCTCATCGAATCGCTGGGCGTCAAGAATGTGCAGTTTGAAGAGCTCATTTCGCTGGACGCGGAATCTCTCCAGCAGCTCAACCCGATAGGCGTCATCTTCTTGTTCAAATATCCGACCGACGAAAAGCCCAAGAAGGACGCACCTCTCGATGGCGAATTCGACTATGCAGCACTAGAGAACCAAGAAGAGCCCGTGTGGTTCGCGGCGCAAACAATACAGAATGCATGCGGCACACAAGCTCTTCTGAGCGTTCTTCTCAATAAAGACAATCAGGAGGACGGAGGGGTAGAAATTGGAAAGAACCTGAAAGAGTTCAAGGAGTTCACTGCTTCTTTTCCAGCTGAATTCCGTGGCGAAGCTCTCTCCAACTCAGACCTCATTCGTGAGACACACAACTCCTTCGCCCGATCATCGCCCTTCGTGTCCGATGAGACACGCTTAGCGACTGCCGACGACGACGTCTACCATTTCATCGCATACACGAGCATCAACAGTACGCTGTACGAGCTTGACGGTCTCCAGCCCGCGCCGATCAGACACGGCGATGTAGGGGCTTGTCCCCCTGAGATCTTCTCCGATGCCGTCATACCTGTCTTACAGAGGCGGATAGAACCTTATCCACAGACCGAGATCCGCTTCAATTTACTCGCCATGTGCGAAGACCTGAGGTTAAGAGCGCGAGAGGTCGGCGATCAGGAGTGGTTGGCCCGGGAAGAGCAGAAGCGACGTGACTGGAGATGGGAAAATGCGCTGCGGCGACACAACTTTGTCGGCTTCCTGGGCGAGCTGATGAAGGGAGTCGCTGCACAGAAGCTCAAAGATGGCACGTACGATAAGTGGATCGAAGACGGCAAAGCTGCTACGACGAAGAGAGTTGAAGACCGGCAAAAGAGAGGACAAGCTGGTGACGAGATGGACTTGTCATGATTATGTGTGAAATGCTTACGGGTCATGTGGACTCGCGTCTGTTGCGTTGGAAGCGTTGCGCCAATGGGCGATGACCTCAGCCGATGCAAAACGCAAGAAGTTGCAGACGTGAAGCTCAAAAGCAAGGCGTACAAATCTTCAAGTGCTCTCGTCAATCTTTCGGTTCCGACTAATCTGGTATAGGGCTGCGCCGAGTGGCGTGCTTTCCGAACTAGACATGCGTGATCCAGCAGTGTGGGCGGCGACATTCGACGCGAATCCATCGCGACATGTGACATTGTGTCCGCAGCCCAACGTCTGATCGCCGAGCGTGTAGTTGTATGATGTTGGCGATCGTCTCTGCACTTGTGTGGCAGCACGGGCCACCAACTCCTCACTCACAACATCGTCTATTCGGCCCGATGAAGCATGAGACAGGAAAAGCAGATCTTCTGTAACTCATCTCTGCATTCAGTTGAGGTCTTAACTTCTGTCTCTGTCTTCTATCACGATCAGGCAAAAACCAAAGCTTATGTTACAGAAGAGGAACGCCCAAGCCAGATGCGTGTCATGCCTTCACTCGAAAACCAAGTGAATTAAACCAAAAATGCCAGCGGGGGTTTGTTATGATCTCATTTTCTTTCAAAACATCGTATCTACAGGTTCTTGATAATGGCATCCGCGTACTCGTGCGTCTTGGCCTTGCCTCCCAGATCGCCGGTCAAGTACTTGCCCTCGGCCAGAGTCTTGAAAATGGCCTTTTCGATTTGCGCGGCGTGTTGTGTGAGGTTCATGTGTTGCAGCATCATGATGGAGGAGAGGAGCAGGGCAGTTGGGTTGGCGAGGCCCTTGCCTGCGATATCGGGAGCGGATCCGTGCACGGCTTCGAAGATGGAGCACTCGTCACCAATGTTGCCGGAAGGAGTGAGACCGAGACCACCGATCAGACCGGCGCACATGTCGGAGAGAATGTCGCCGTACAGGTTTGGCATGACGAGGACCTTGTCGTTGTAGGGCAGTGGATCGGTGACCATCTTCAAGCAGGTGTTGTCGAGCATCTCGGCATCGAACTCGACGTTGGGGAACTCCTTGGCGATTTCCTTGGCGAGGTTGAGGAAGAGACCGTCGGACATCTTCATGATGGTGGCCTTGTGCACCACGCGGACCTTGGGCTTGCCAATGTCTTGTGCGTATTGGAAGGCGAAGCGGAGCACACGCTCGGAAGCTTCTCGGGTGATGAGCTTAATGGATTGCACGACGCCATCGACCACGACGTGCTCGATACCAGAGTACTCTCCCTCGGTGTTCTCACGAATGAGGTGGATGTTCACGTCGTCGTACGGGGTCTTGTAGCCGGCGATACTCTTGCAGGGCCGGACGTTGGCGAACAGGTTGAAGGTCCTTCGGAGGGTCAGGTTCAGCGAGACGTGACCTTTGCCGATCGGGGTGGCCAGAGGGCCCTTGAGGGCAACGTAGTTTCGTGTGATGGAGTCAATGGCCTCGTCTGGAATGGCAGTCTTGCCGTCTTTCAGGATGGGGGTCACATCGACTGGTTCCCACTTGATGGGCACGTTCGCGGCGCTGTAGATGTCCTTGACGGATTGCGAGATCTCTGGACCGATACCATCGCCCTCGATGAGCGAGACTGTGTACTTTCCCTGTCCGTTGCCGTTGCATGAGTATGGCCCCTCCTCCGTCTAATATATGTGAGGTTCTGCACGTACATCTGAACCTTTCTGGCCCGGGAATTTGGCGATTCTGTCCTCGGCAGCGGTGGCGTAGCTTCGTGGCGCGAACTGTGACAGCTGGATTAGCGACTGATGTAGGCGTTGCAAGAGTAACAAAGCAGCAGCAGCGTACCTGAGCAAAAGCTGGTCGCGCAACCTTGAAGCATTGCCGCGGCGCCGCAGCCCGGATTCCCCTCGCCAACATCCTTGCGACGGTGTGCAGAAGACCAGTCGGGCAGCTCAGTCACGGAGAGCGACTGCGAGAGGTGCAGAGGGAGGGTGGATGCGTGCGAACTGGCGGTCGTGAAAAGCAAAAGGTTCGCAGCAGCAGTGGCAGCAGCAGCTCAAACAGACTTCGCGCATGTGCAAAGTCAAGCGACAGCGGATGCTCGGAAACGACCGTTGGCTTGGATGTGCTGCGCTCGGGATTCGACGGCGGGACTTGATGCTCCATGGAACTGAGCGTCGGCCCACGCTCTGCTTTGGTCGTCCTCAGGTATGCTATAGCCAGCCGGCCATTGTGACCGCGGCCAGTAAATACGCATACATGTTACAGTATGTCCGTAGTACAGATGCACTGCAGCCGGGTGTCGGTGGTTGTGAGGCTGCTGTAACCGGCCAATCCCAATGAATGCCGCGCGCGTGGAACCTTCGCCTGTGCACATGACGGAGCTCCAGAGTGGCCATCTAGTCACTACCTAAATCCCGCATTCTAGCATCACCACATAGTAAATAAACACCAAAACAGCACTATTACGCCTTCCATAACCTTCCGCAATCGCTATATACTCGCAGAATGCCTCGTTCAGCCCTTGATCTATTACTATAGCGTGATTATATTACCTCTTAAGTTATAGAGAATCAAATATACGCCGCAATCATCGCCGAATTATCTCGACTCTATAGTGTTTCTATATTACC
>ANSM01000521.1:0-11238 GCA_000347735.1 Cercospora canescens BHU | reverse complement strand
CAGCACTTCTGGTGGCAGCATCCGCACCGACCCGACCGGCTCTGTGCCCTCGACGCCTGCCGATGAAGAGGGTCCAACGGAGAAGACGGGATTTCTGGCTGTCGCAAGCAAAATGACCGGCTCGAGAAGAGGCAGCAGACTGTCGAAAGACTCGTCAACATCAAAAAGCCGACCCAGTAGCACCGGACCGATGGGCTCGAGCAATGCGAATGGCAGCCGTTTCAGTCTCAATTTGAATATGGCCAAGCTCGCTCAGAAGATGAGCAAAAATGACAGCTCACAGCCAGCTACCGATGACACCCCTGCGATTACCGTTCCCAATAATGATAATGTGACCGATGAAACAAGTACCACCGAGCACGACACTCCGACCAACAGGACGAGCATACACTTGCCTCGGAACGAAAGTGGAGAGACGGTCGATACTTTGAAACCTGCGCATGATGCGCAAGGTCTGCCGCCTCTGACGAAGAAGGAGAAACAAATTCTCAAGGCTGCGAAGCGCAAGAGAGCGGCGGAGGATCGAGATTGCGTTGTGATGTGACATGAATGCATTAGCAGGGAGGAGTGGTATGGCCATATTTGCGATTGTTTGGTTGTTTAGCGTGGCGTTCCCTTGGACTATGAGGCTAGGCTTTGCGGAGATACGATACATGAAAGAGTGCTAGATGAGACATGATGAAGATGGGCCGGTCAGGCAAAGCTTGGGGAGCTCAATGGAAGTAAAAGTCCACGACAGCTTGCTCGAGGGAAGATGAATGCATGAGTGGGTTCGAGCGACGTTCCATTCTGGACACTATTGGTAAATGGGTCACACTGCTGATAACAGCATGGTGCTCCTTCTCTAACATCCAGAACTCTACTGCGAACAACATTCTTCGCATCCGTCCATCGCATCCGTCCTTCCCCTCCTGTCTTCCAGTCTACGCTGACCGACTTAACACGACACCTGATTTAAAGTTCAAACCTCCTACTGCTTCGAACGAGCTCTTGTCGCGCGTTGCGCCATCGTCTTATTTGTGAACGAGCCATCTGGACAGGCCACGTGCTTCGTACGTATACAAGGTCTTCTTCAACACTTGAACGCCCCTAGCGCCGTAGAAGGCCACTTTCCATGGGCAAACCTAACAAACCTTGGCAAAGGCAGGCTCCATCTCCGCAGTCTGGCACACCCCTGCTCCTCACTTTGGAACCTTGCAGGCCCTTAACTCCGGACGCACAGAGCCTTGTTGCTGGCATGCTTGGATCTAGATCAGGGCAGTGGTAAAATCCGGGTAGGACAAACATCATCAAACTCCCGTCTTACAAGACCTCGAAAGAACTTGGGGGCCAGAGACGAGCTTGATAAGTGAGCCGTCCGCTGGTGGGATGGTGGGAGGATGATTCTTGTTCTAGCACAGAGAAGATCGGGATCTTTCTCCCGCTTGTATGATTTGGTGTTTTTTCTTTCCGTCGCTGGCAGTCGTTGAGATGAGATTGTCGCTGACGATTAACGTCCTAGCTCGAGCAGTGCAGCTGGCGGCCCTGTTGCGCGGTTTCTTTGCTGAAGCTCTCCATTTTTCGAATCCAGCTGGCTCGAGTTTCGGAATTGCTGGCGAGAATGCTACATATGACTATGTAATCGTGGGAGGCGGAACGGCCGGCAACGCACTTGCGTATCGACTCGCAGCTGATGGACGCTTCGTGGTGGCGGTGATCGAGGCGGGCAGTTTCGAGTGAGTGGCTACGCCCAGCGGTAGAGCAGTGGCTGACCTGTCATTCTACCTAGCTACTTGAATAATGGTAACAGATCTGTGGTGCCAGGCTATGTCACTCGAAGCGGACCGTTGGTGGACTGGGGTTCCCATACGATGCCTCAATCCACGCTTGCAAACTCCGTTCAGCCATTTCCGCGTGGGAAGTGTCTGGGAGGCGAACAACTCTACACCCACATACGACACTACTGTGTTTGGAGGTGGTCCTCTTGCAGTCAGTTTTCCGGAATTCGTGCTCCCCATTAGTTCCTGGCAGATGCGTGCTCTACAAGAGACCGGCGACACGACATTGGAGAGTGGCATGCAGAGTGGGAGGTTACTTGGCCATGCTTATGATCCAGCCACAATTGATGAACGGGAGCGAAGTAGTTCACGGACTTCTTACCTCGATCTGGCAATGGGAACTACCAAACTGACTGTTTACACACGCTCTTTGACCAAGAAGATCATTTTTGATCAAGATAAAAGGGCCGTCGGGATCGATGTTGATTCTTCTGGCATAAAGCATCGCATCAACGCCAAAAGAGAAGTGATTCTTTCCGCTGGCGCTATCCAATCGCCTCACTTGCTCATGGTCAGTCGAGCCCATCACGACATTTCGCTGCTCCGCATTATGCTAATGCGAGTGTTTAGGTTTCGGGCATTGGGCCAGCAGAGACACTCAAGAACCTGTCGATTCCTGTCATCAAGGACGCGCCAGGTGTTGGTCGCAATGTCCAAGATCATCCTATTTCTGGCATATCCTTTGTCGTGGAGACAGGAACAGCCTCGTCATACCAGAATGATCCTCTGAGAATGGCGCAAGCCGTTGCCGCCTTCAATGAGCAGAGGTCAGGCTTTCTGACAGCACCTCCCGGAGCATTGATCTCTTTCCAGAAGCTGATAGATCAGCCATCCCTCGCAATCTCCTCCCAAACGCGGCAGCACCTGGCTAGCATCCCAGAAGACTGGCCTGATGTGCGGATCTGGGGAGTAGGTCGCCCACAATCGTCTGTCATTAGATCACTATCGCTGATAGTTGCAGTGGTCGTCGTATGTCGGAGAGAAACTCGCCTCTGCCCCTCCAGATCAAAGAAATTACGCGGGCTTCATAGCTGGCCTCATTGCACCGCTCTCTCGCGGAACCGTGTCCATCAACAGCTCCAACATGGCCGATCCTCCTCTGATCGATCCGCAATGGCTGACCCACCCCGCTGATCAGGAATTTGCCGTCGCTGCGCTCAGACGCATGTCACAGCTGCTGGAGACAGACGCCATGAAGCAGATTGCCCCCGAAGGAAGAAGTTTCCCCGCCGCAAATGTCACATCTGATGAAGATTTGCTTGCCGTGGCGCGTTCGCAGGCCGGAAGTTTTGCTCATGCGGCCGCAACCAATAAGATGGGTAAAGACAGCGACCCCATGGCTGTGGTGGACTCTCGAAGGCGAGAGTCTACGAAGTATGTGGTCTGAGAGTCGTAGACGCCTCGGCATTCCCGTTCTTGCCGCCTGGTCAACCACAAGCAACAGTGCGTAGTTTAGTCCATTGTGAAGCGATCATGATGATGGCGATGGCGATAGTGCTGACGGCTGCAGGTATACATGCTCGCCGAAAAAATCGCAGACGACATTCTGAAAGCGGCGTCTCAGTGATTGGCGGTCTGAAGGACATGTGCTGTTTCTATGCTCTGTCTGAAGTGCAGGTGCGAGCAGAAACGTTTGAAGGAAGCGGTCTTCGTTCGGAACGAAGCGACAGCCAGGAGTGCGGCCTACTACATAGGAATCACGTGGGTTGTCATGCAATCGTTCTCGTGTTTCTACGGCATGCATTGCAGAACGGTGAGCAAGAGCCCATCTGTCCTAAGGTTGTAGAAGAGCAATATGAGTAGCTATCGCCGGTAACCTGGTATGTTGGAGTTTCCCTGGCTAACTAGCGCGCTCTCAAAGTAGAAATTCGTCCACCAAGGCGTACAGAGTCTCCAACCCCAGAACTCTACTTACAATCATTCCTGTCCCTCAACCGGGAAGAGGCCAGACAGCCGGACTCTTCAAGCCGTTCCTTCCCACAGCTCTCACTCCAAACTGATAATTATCCTTGTTCAAATCCACCGTCACATTTCCCACGTTCCCCACATTCATCGCATACGACCATTGCACGTTCGTGCTTTCTCTCCACACGAGCTCATAACTCTCCACCAGCTCATCATTTCCCGTTACCCACGAGAAGCCACTATCATTCGTGATGAGTTCCGGATCCGTACTCTGGTTCCCTGCTGGAAAACCAATGGCCCTGCTAATCGTGACGTTCTTGGGCGTAGCGGGAGCATTCGCCGCGGACCACATACTCGCAAGGTTGACTCTTGCTACGCGGGAGGTGTAGTCAAAATCAACGAATTCGATGAGATCACCGTACTGGATTCCATCTTGTTCGCGGACGTCCTGATGTTGGTGCGCGAAGTCTTCGACGGCCTCGCTAAACCGAACGGCAGGGAATCCTTGGGTGAGGAAAGATTGGTGGTCACCACCGCGCAAGAAACGATCAGCACGGTAGATGAGAGCGACTTGCATTCCAACGTACTCTGCAGCTCCTGCCACGACTTCGGCAATGAAGCGGCCGAGATTTTGTGCTGGAGAGTCGTTCCAGCCGCCAATCTGCGCCGTAGTTCGTTGTACAGCTGCAGTAGCGGTGGTAGAATTTGGGAAGTAGATGCTGGGTCCGAAAAGACGAACAGTGTAGTCGTTGATTGGTGCGAAGGGCTGGGATTTGCCAGTGCCGACGATGTCGTTGTTCCAGTTACCTTCCACTCTGTAGCCTAACTCTTTCAAAGTCCTTGCAAGATTGGCAGAGCCGTACAGACCTTGCTCCTCGCCAGCGACAGCTGCGAAAATCATTGTCGCAGCTGGTCGCCTCTTGGCACAAATACGAGCCATCTCCATAACTACCGCTACGCCACTAGCATCGTCATCTGCGCCCGGCGCATCACCTTCGTAATCCAGGACATCGATTCTTCTGCTGTCGTGGTGCCCTGTCACCACATACACTCTCTCTGGATCGGTTGTACCGTTGATCTGTGCCACAACATTCGTGATGTTGACCGGAAATGGAATGCGACTACCATCGACCGGCTGGATATAGCTGTTGAAGTAGACATCCATCCCGCCATCAGATTCGGCAGCATAATCCAGCATTTCCTGGTATATCCAGTCTCGGGCCGCTCCAATGCCACGAGTCGTGGAATTTTGGATCGACAGAGTGTGGCGAGTGCCGAAACTGACCAACTTGCGGATCGTGTTCTCTACACGGGCTTCGTCGACTTCTGCGATCATCTCTTGCAATTCGGCATCTGGCTTTTGAGGTTTGATCCGAAATCCCGTCTCTGAGGAAGTTGGTGGCCAGCTAGCATCCTTTGCATCGCCCCAGATCCCGGAGGGTTGGTAGATGCTACCGGGTAAGCCCATCCAAGAGGGTTCATATGTGTCTTGTCGGGCCCATAGCTCTTGTGCGTGCAGCACCAAGGGCAAAGTCGCCAACAGACCAGCACTTGAAAACATAGTGAGGGAACGCTTTCAACGACACCTGTTAGACAGAGTGCTGTAGATCTAATGATATCAGGTGGAAGATATATGGTATCTTCAGTGAGCAGTGAGCAGTGCTCCGTCGAACGGACGTAGGCCAAGGCCGCTGCTTCCGCCTGAGTCTTGCCCGCAGCAGGGCCCTGCTCCAATTTGGTGTTGTTGCTTGCTTTTCGTCGCTGTCCTTTTCTAGCCGCACCGTCTTCATATTGACGATACCGCCGGTCCACCCATTGCTGCTGTGTAACTTTGGATTCTCGAATTTCATGCTTCACTGGCGATTCAGGTGCGATTGCACTGTCCAGAAGATTTCGCAATCGCATCGCCTGACGTCAAGACTGAACCAGGATGATGCGTGGCAATTGGCAAGCATTGAAGTCTTGCCAGCTTCCTATTTGGGAAGGTGGCCGTGGCCCGTCGTCCGTAGTGCCCATCAGTCACGGCATTGTATCGCGGGGTTCGATTTTGGTGTATCAGTATTGTATGGGTGGATGGGCACAGCGATATGAACGCCATTTTGCAACATCAGCATGCCGGCGGGTTCAAGTACAGCTAGTTGTGGCATGAACGTCACTTTCAGGCGGCAGTCAATGTCGTATTGATATTTAGCGAGTCTTCCGCAGCAGCTCGAAGGTGTGGTAGATGCCGGCGACGGTAACCTTTGATCGTTCAATTCACGGTCTCCGCTCTGCCCAACCAGTCCGAGTCTTACTTTTCAGACCGATGCTCCACGATTAAAGAGCATGGGAAGAGAAGTTGACAAGCTGCAAAATTGTAGGCAAAACTTTTTAGCGAGTCCTTCTTTCGCGTCGTCCCTAGGCTTATCTTTCGGTACTTCTTATTATTCCTCCTTGGGAGCAGCCGTGCTCGGTCGTCGGGACAAAGGTAAACATGAGATGTTCTAGGCTTGATCGCAGGCGTCATCACGTCAGGCCGCAGGGGATGCCTGTGCTTCAGCCACAGCGAGGGAGCGCGCGCCGAGCCTCATGTCCTGACCATGAATCTCGACGCCGATGTCGCGAGGAAGTGGGTAATAGTGTGACTGCGTGCAATTGCGTGGATGATCGTTCGTTCGCCCTGTCGGCGAGAAGCTGGCCATGATGTGTAGTTGGCGACGATGGTGGATGGTGCTCGTCGTCGTCGCTCTCACATGCGTCTGTGCGGGACAGAGTTCACGGCCGATTCGAACCGGACACAGAAAGTGTGAAGCTTCGCCTCTGATGCTCAGCAACTCACGAAACACTGCTGCGCAACATCCTGGGACCCCGGGAGCTGTCGCCTGCCATCCTCTTGCATCGCCGCGGGATGAGGCGACCGTGAAAAGCTCATCGCCGTCTCCGGTGTGTTCTGCACACGCACAGCAGCACCATGTATATCCCGCCTGCCGCCGAGGGCCCCGAGGACCTGGTCATGCCGACGAGCTTCCTGGGCGGCTCCGATGACCTTAAGAATGGCGGATGGTCCAGCTTGATTGGAGTCGTCACCGCAATCTGTGGCAACGTGCTCATCTCCTTTGCGCTAAACACCCAGCGATATGCACACCTGCGACTGAGCAGAGAGCGCGATGCGAAGCTCCAAGAGAAACGGAAAAGTGCCCGGCGGAACAAGAAGAGCGCAGATTATGGCACGCAACAGCGGGAAGTCGCTGAAGAGAGGGCGGAAGCCAACAGGAAGGCGGAGCTGAACGGGCATACCGTGCAGGAGGGAGACGGCAATGATGAGACGCAGCCGCTGATTGCGAGGCAACAATCGAGGCGCGCATCGGCTTCGGCGTCGTCCTCAGACGATCCCACTCAGGACGATGGGGACGACGCCGAGGAAAAGTCCTACCTCAAGAGCCCTATATGGTGGCTGGGTATTGCTATGATGGTCGTTGGCGAGACGGGCAACTTTTTGGCCTACGGCTTCGCTCCAGCTTCCATCGTGTCACCGCTGGGCGTCGTGGCTCTCGTGTCCAACTGCCTGATTGCGCCTCTGCTATTGAAAGAGAAGTTCCGCATCCGCGACGGCCTGGGTGTGCTCATTGCCATCGGAGGGGCCGTGACCGTCGTTCTCTCTGCTAGCGACAATAACCCCAAGCTCACTCCCGAAGCCATCTGGGAGCTGGTCACCACCTGGGAGTTTGAGACCTACTTGGGCGTCACCTTATTCTTGATTGCTGCTCTCACCGTCTTGAGCAACAAGTACGGCCCGAAAACCATCGTGATCGACATTGGCCTGGTCGGACTCTATGGTGGCTATACAGCACTGTCGACGAAAGGCGTGGCATCACTTCTCACCTACAGCTTATACAAGGTTGTGACTTTCCCCATCACCTACCTCTTGTTGGCAGTCCTCGCCTTCACAGCCATCATGCAAATCAAGTATGTCAATCGAGCCCTGCAGAGGTTCAATTCGACCATGGTGATCCCCACCCAATTTGTGGCCTTTACCATATCCGTCATCGTTGGCAGCGCCGTACTCTATCGCGACTTTGAGCGTGAAAGTCCTGAGGATGCAGGCAAGTTCGTCGGAGGCTGTGCCTTGACGTTTTTCGGCGTGTGGTGCATCACTTCTGGAAGAAAGTCCGAGGACAACGAGAGCTACGCGGACGACGACGAGGAACGTATAAGCCTTGTAGATGAAGAAGGAGTCATGGCAGAGGTACGCGAGCAGGATGGACCCAGTCGCAACCAGTCGCTCGTGGCGAATTCGGTCCACGCGTCTTCACTTCGGCGAGCGCAAACCGCTGAAAGCGGTTCCCTGCCAAAGATGCATGTACGAGCACCGACACTAGGCTCGACACCGCCAAATGCTCCTGGGCTATTGCAATTCCCAGAATTACGGCCAGGAATCGCCACTGCGGTACATACAGACTCTGCGGAACTGAACGGAAAAGCAAATGCCGATCCTCAGAAACCAGTCATGCACGCGACGACCTCTGCACCCATTGTCCCCCAGACGCCCAACGCGTCACTTCGGCCACACACGCCTCTAACACGCACTCCATCAGGGCCAGCAGAGCGACCGAGTCCGCAAAAGACACCGCTGACTCGCAACCAAACCCTCGAGCCAGCTCCATCTCAACGCCTCCTCGAGCGTACCTCCTCCCTCCGGCTCGGACCTCTGACCAGTCCACTCAGCGGTTCACTAGCAGCCATCGTGGCAGACGAACTTCGTCGAAGTGGTGACAAGAATCCTTTTGGCAGCATCAAAAGACGGCCATCTAACAAGCCGCCTCAGACAAGACGGCCCACTGACCAGCTTGACGAATCAACCCGGCCTTCTGAGCCGAACAGCCTGAAACGGCATTCGATCGCAAGTACGGACCTGGAATTCGAAAGCCAAGAAGCTGCTAATATGCGTACGGCGGCGGGCAGCCCGCCACAAGGAGGACGGTTCAGAAGTTTGAGTGCGACGATTGGCGATATGTTTGGGGCCCCGATCAGCGGGAACAACACTTCGCTGCGAAGACAGAGGACTTTGGAGAGGGAGAGGCGGAAAGGTGATGAGTCAACTGGCGCGGGCGCGGAGGAAAGTTCCTCGTCGCGGCAGAGCGAAAATCCGCGATGACGATGAGATGAAGAAATCAGAATTCATGTACATATGCACGATGGAATTGACGATGACGAGTGTTGATGTAAGGCATTTTGATATGTAGGTTGGGTATGTTGGGATGAGCAGGTCTCAGGATGATGAGATTGATGAGGATGATACGAGAGTGGACTGGAAGAGGTCTTCATTGTTGATGATGGTCTGTTGCATTGTACGGCGCTCTATCAGAAGAGGAAGATGTGTGATTGGGATCATCGTGGAACAGAACGATGTGTATGGGACAGTAAGGGAAAAAACTTTGTAGAGCACAAATCGGCGAAGCTAAGTCAAGGCAAACCGTCACCTTATTTGTCCATGTGGAGGTATATTTCTTTGGTTGCTCTTGGTTCTATTGAGTGCGAGTGCTGCGCTTGTGCTTCATTTGTGATGCGGATTGCACGACGACCACGAGGACACTCACTCATGGGCGAGATCTTTGCTAGCAACTCGATGTATGATTTGTCTTGCATCAATCCTACCCTCACTGTAGCATGTATTTCAAGATGTGACCGAAGCACGAGGATGGCTCACGTTGCGTCACGAGAGAAGTAGTTCGCACATGTTGTAACGGCACACTGCTTTCAGTGGCAGCACATTGTCATTCACGGTCGACTCGTATGCGATGCTGGCACGTGGGACTGACGGCTCCGTGCTGCTTGCTAGAAGTGTGTGTTACTCGCGTGGAGTATGATCCGCTTCTAACCATGTTCTTCGCTGTCATGGTGTTGGAGCGCGCAGTCTGCGACCCATGTTGCTGACGACCGCGAAGGTCGTGGGGGTGTCTCGATGTCGCATGGGATCTCTTAAGTGCGTGCTGAACGATGCACGCTGCCATGATGACCTGTTGAAGGGACGAAGCATGCGTCCATAGAGCTGGATCCGGCGGTGACAATGGTCGCAAATTTGCCGATGCGCGTTACGCACTGATACACTTGCATTCGGGATGCAAAGATCTGCTGATCGATGTCATTCTTGAGAAGAAGAGCGGTCAGACATGCTTAGGTGTTTGGCAGCGCCAGTCGAAAGCTGCGGTGTTTGTCAATAGCGAGCGGCCACCGTTGAGGTCGTCTTACGTACTCGTGGTTTGACGACGACGTTGCATGTCTGCCTTGTTTTCTGAGGTGATCATCTACGGTGCTTGATGAACACCTGCCATGTGCCATCGTTGTAACGCTGAAACCTACGGTTGCCATCGGCAGATGGTCTGCTGTGATCAGGTCCGAGAATCCGTCACTGGAGGGACTGCAGGGTCATGTTGTGTCATCGTGCCGTTCTCGCACTGCAGGCACGATTGTTTGTCATACGCGAACTCGGGACGCCTCGAGACATTTTCTGCCAAGCTTCCATTGCATCTTTCGTTGTGTGGGCCCATGGGTCGCATTTTGAGCCCAATGGCGGTCACGAGCCTGTCTCGTCGTGAGAGTGTGTGCGCCACAAATTGCAGGAGCTGGTAGTCTGTCGTGGGTTGCGAACATCCCGATACACATTCTGGGACTGTTGATTCCAGATGTTCAAGATAGCTCGAATGGTCGGATTGCCATTCTCGGCGCTGATTGGGGCTGTTATCAGAAGGAACCATAGGGGCCGCATGGCATGCCGATGTATCGGGCCTAGACTGCTTTTGTGCAACAGCAACAGCGTTGACACTTGCACGTCGACTAGATGGCGTTCTACACGGAAGGTTGCTTATTAGTCTGCTCCGGTTGGGCGTCGAGGCTAGAAAGCCAGCTTGTAGGAAATCCTGATCCAGTCCACGCGTGAGACGAGTCTCTCCTGCAAGGCGACATGTTCGGTTAGCGGAGGCGTTCACGGCGGCCATGTGCCCCATCTAAGTTTATTGCATCTTGTTCTTGTGCGTGGAATAATTGGAATACTCGATGCGGTGAGCTGGGAATGGCGGCGGCGGCGGACGTTGCAGTCGTGGGTTTGACACGCCCACGGGCATCGCTCGGACGCGAAGCTGCTTCCATGCACGTCAGCCACGAAAGAGCGAGAGCATTTTCTTATCTGGAGATGGTCTCTTTCGTCATCCGGGCAGCAGCAGGCGTTCCGTAGGAAATCGCTGCCGAACAAGGCTCGCGTGTTTGTAATGACGGCGAAAGCTTGTCTCGTGCAGTGCTTGGCGGGTGTCATGTGCCGTCTACAGGCTATTTGCACTGCGCGATGCCCACCGCCAGGAGATGCTGCATGTCTCATCGAGTTGCTGCTTCGCGATCGCGGCGGCCACATGGCGATGGCGTACGTGGTCCGAGGTACTGTACCGTGGTTGCGATAGACGAGACAGGATTCACGTCTCGGTCGAGCTTGCAGCCATCTCGGAACATCAACCGTTCAACGGCGGGCGGGCGCGCTGTCAGTCAG
>ANSM01000514.1:0-39593 GCA_000347735.1 Cercospora canescens BHU | reverse complement strand
CCGGACCTGCGATGTGGAGCGGAAGCCAGCCTCTTCCCGCACCGCATCCGCGGCCCGATGGCGATCCATCCACCTAACCTAAGTTACCAGATACGTGAGAGCGAAGACTTGGGGATCCTGGGCGGCCGACTTCCATACAGCAGAACAAGACGCGAAAGAAGAACTGAAGACGAGCGAGAAAGAGGAGGATGGCGGAAGCCCCGGGAGACGAAGAGTATATCACACTGCGCCCAAAACGGGTAGCGTCGCACGGCACTATTAACTACCGGAGCCTGCATCGAGGCACGCACACCCTGAATGCGACCAAGTCCGGGGCAGCGGGAGAAAAGAGGTTGGACGTAGTAGAAGAGGGCAGGGATAGTATATAATAAACGACAGCGGCGGCTGGTGACAATACACCACAGAGGCAAATGCTAGCACAGATGAAGCAAGCGGAAGAGCGAGCAAAACAAGCAGAAGAACGAGCCAAGTAGGCGGAAGAACGAGTTAAACAGGCAGAAAGGCGAGCGGAACATGCAGAAGAGAAAACTAACACAACTAGAGGAAATAATTCGAATGTACTAACAATCGAACAAATTACAACTATAATAAGTTACAAGAGCAAGTAGCAGCGAGCATTCAGGAATAACTAGCTAATGTAGGCGCGCCTACTAATGCAAGCCGCTTATACGCGGACGTAGCGCGCACACCCCCGGACAGTCAACTACGCTACGTCCGCAGCCTAACTATAAGCACAACCCCTTCAGCTTTCACAAATTCCCTCTACTGCACGATAGACATCTCGCGAGCCGACGAGGCCGAGAAAGCGAAGACCTACACCAGCGTGGTCCGGAAGTGTATAGACAGAGATTTCATACTAAGACAGCTATATCGTGGATTATCCTTATATATTATGTCCCTTAGCTTAGCGCCCGCGATCTTGTTCAAAAGACTAACTTACGTACTCGACCGCCGATTGTGTCTCCGTGTTGTATATAGACACGTGGGGCTTTGGCTGGACTTATAACCTCATAATATACAGCACCCTCTTGCCTCCGCTCTTGCTAGGTAGCGACGTCATAATCTAGAAGAGCACTCTATTATATAGCCCGGGCATCGTCTGGTCGCTTAATACTAGCTTAATCAGCTGCGATATTACGCACCTCGTCTCGCTCATATAGCAGTACCTAATAGCGTTACACTACCTCGTTCCTTTCTAGTACGCAACATGTAGCACTATATTATACAACTCGTCGTCGATAAATAATGTCTTAGACGTGCTCTAGTCTATTAAGGGGAACGTAATCTTGATCTTAATGCTATTCTAGTCCGATTCCACGTACCTGCTCAGGTAGTCGGTCTTGCTTGTATTCGCGCTTGCAGCTCTGTTCTTGTTGTCGTTCGATGGCAGTAGCAAATAGCTTGGCATGAATTCGTCTGTGCAGGGAACAAATCTCCCGTATTTGGTCACGATTAGGGTAACGTGCATAGTTTTGAACACCCATGCATTAGGAGAGTGGTTCCTGAGTACACCATACGCCCTAGCCGAGCCTACGTTGTAGTCCATAATAGTAGTCAGACAGCTGCCTATGGCCGTAAACTTATAACCCAGTTTCATCTTGTCCATTAGCCAGCACCGATTAGGGACGATGTATTTAAATACACTCGTGTATATTCCCATATCCTTCGATAGGACTATATCCTTACAGGTAAGGCGGACGTTCAACACGTCCAGTGGCGAGAGCTAGTACATGATCTCATCTCTGATTAGCCCTAGCCTTATAATAGATAGAATGTTCGCGTTAGTTGTTATATTCGTGTTATATTCGAGCACTGCAAAATGCTTCCTTAAATGCTAAATTTATTTAAAAGCGGAAAGTAGTGCACGAGACTGCGAAGCCAGGAGCTAATATTGCAGGATTGTAAAATAATATAGCCATCCTGGACAGTCCTTAAGCGATGCGGTGTGCAACACGAAGGCTCGCTTCGCTGGATTTCTCGTTAGTCTATATATATTGAGCTATACAGTAATGCCTAATTGCAAAAGCTCGTCCGATATATAGCTATACGAAGCAGGCTTACTGCTATTACGCTAAAACCTATGCTAATGAGGAGTCTTGAGCAGGTTGTGGCGGGAATTGCAGCTTCTGCTCCTATGCTTAAATAGATTAGCCGGTGTTATAAGACGAGCAGGCCCTGTACTGCAGAGAGCCGAGCGATGCTTTGTAAGGTGTGGCTTCTGCTGCGCAACTAGTAAAGCCGACAGCTTCCCCTGCTAGCGCTATTTTATACTAGCAGCAAGGCATTTCTGGACACAAGGCATGTTTGGGGCACCTATTGAATACATTGTTCTTCTTTGCTCGATGCATCTACAATACGGACGAGACTACGACGGTCGTCGACGTAGATGTAGCGAAGCTGCTAGAGAGCCTTAAAACGAGAGACGCAACTATCAACTAGCTCAGGACGCCCTAAAATAGCAAGAATACACATACGTGTGTCGGCGAAAGCGCAAGCTGTAATTACAACCGTACTACACTTTCTACAAGGACAGCACATTTCACGCGGCTCGTTTCATACGACTATAGAGTGCTCTGTCGTAAGCTTCATTAGTCGGAGGAATAGTAGCCTTTGTATATAACTAGTACCTGCCCAGAAAACAACGCAGGCTAATTCGCACAGCAGGTCAGATTAATGGGGCGTATAGAGTACCTTGCTAGTTATAACGCAACGTCCGTCCCTCGCTTCGTCCTGTTCTTCTATTTAGCTATGCACGGATCGAACCCGCATAAGCTACCCCTAAGCCTTATTTGTCTGCTATTCGTACTCTTATCAGCTGCCTTGAGTCAGTATAGCCCAAAGTCGGTTTGTCGCAAGCGTAACTGGAGGGGGTTACTCGGCGAGGGTACTACCAGCAGCGAGTGCGACCATGCTCTTTATAATCTAGTTATATATAGCAGCTCATGGACAGCGACAGCGACGTCACGCTTAGCATTAGGTACGAGCATCATCGTATAAGCTTTATGTACGTAGGAGTGTTTAGTAGCCGGAAAAATGTTCTCGGAGTAATAAATCTGCTCTTAGGCCAAGCGAGTCATCCCAAGTCTCTGCAGATATACAAATAAAGATCTGTATAGCACATCTAGGTACAGACTCTGCTAATAAGCTGCAAAACTTTCTACAAAATAGTAAGTAAGATGCAGTAAAGTAGTCGTGGCTTTAGTACCTTCAATCGGCCTATCTAAACCGAATCCCAGCAATTCAAGAACCGCAGGCCAGAAGATGTAAAGCACTCCGAGGGCAACGATAGCACAAAAAATCCCGACTATAAGAGGGTGTTCTTTTACAAATTGCTCTGCGAGCTCTGGAATTTTAGCCGCCTTACAAGCTGCCCGATCCACGGCAGCTTCTATAGTAGAGGCCATGTCTTTCCCGGACCTTAGCAAGTCTTCTATTGCCGAGGCCAACGCTTTCGCAGTCCATACATCCTACCATCCCGAATCGCGCACGATTTCTTTAAGTGCCCGTATGGCTTTCTCTAGTGCCGCTGTAGCTGCTAAGAGCACGACGAGCACCTCGCTAACAGTATCGGCACGATCCTTCGTTGGTTTATCCCTAAAGTAACTGTAGCCCTTCTTAGCGTAGATAGTAGTCGTTGCATATCCTGTCCTGCTTTTGCAGCGCCTGTATATATATTTCGTAATAGATGTAAACATCTTAGTACAAGCGTAGTTGTTTCTAAGGACAAAATTCAGAATAATGTACGAGTATAAGGTATCTAGTAGATGTTATGTTCGAAGCGCGTTCCAACGCTAATACTCGGATGCATACTTGCAGACCGCGGCAGTCAAGTAACCTAAAGCGAGGCTAAGCTACAGCTCTCCCCAGCTAACCAGTTGGATTCGCGCCTAGAATACAGATGTAAGGCGAAGGTAGGCGTCACAACCCGGCCTGTTGCAGCCTAAAGGCTTAGTAGCCAATCGCTCCCTTACGCTCACATAGGCTAGAGGTATGTATAGGGAATGGATTAAGCGAGGCCAAACAAATGTAGAGGATTATAACGATCTCTTGTAGTCTCGCACGACTCGCAGCCCTTCATTTCAACATCACAGGTACGGGAGCGGCGAGCTCGACTTCAAGCTGCTCAAAGTGAGTTTATATCGCTGCAACTGAGGTTTCTAAGGAAATAGCAATAACTGCTA
This sequence comes from Cercospora canescens BHU, assembly GCA_000347735.1. Lineage (NCBI taxonomy): Eukaryota > Fungi > Ascomycota > Dothideomycetes > Mycosphaerellales > Mycosphaerellaceae > Cercospora > Cercospora canescens. The sequence goes on along the minus strand of ANSM01000514.1, from coordinate 35,412 downwards.
GCCTTCAGCATATACCGCAATATAATTCTACTATTGTTCAGGCAGATCGATGCTAGCAACGCAAGTTGCATCAGACATAATCGACTCGCTTAAGCGACGCGAGCGGCGAGGTTAGCAGGCAATAATATTGCGCTATATAATAACGCATATATTAAAAAGTGGGTATCTGCATAAGGGCGGTGGTGGTGCTGCAGGGGTTCACAACATTAGCAACAATCATAGCTCGCCCCTACGCATTAAGACGGTAGAGATAGGTCGAACTATAAGTAATATAAGAATACGCAGACAGCTGCATGCCAGCGACCGAGTCATCTTCTCTAGTAAAGCACATGCTAATGGACGATATTTAACATGCTCTGAAGCCCTGCAAACGTCTTGAAAATCGCTTGCTATAACGACTTGGCTGCCTAGAACCAGTCGACCCTCTACTTTCAGAACTTCTACAGCCTCTTGTATAGCCATCTAAAAATAACGGTTCTTTGTTCATTTTGCCTGAAGAAAACCAGCCCATTAACCCACTGCACAGTAGTCAGACGCGGCCTAGCTATAGTGTCTTCTACTTTAACACTAAGTGAAACTTAGGACTGCCGATAATGGCCATCGCCGCCAAAACCGGCATGCCATGAGGCAAAGACCCCCGTTGCTAGTTCTATTAGACTAGGTAAACAAACCACAGGGCATTGCGTCTTCGTGCATACTTACTACCTATAACAGCTTCCTGGCTTTAATCGCCTCTACCACCGACTCAGCCATCAAGTCTATATGCTGCTTAACTAAGACGGATTAACGTTAAGCATATCTTGTTCGAGATAATGCTCAATTCTCCCAGCCAGAAAGTATAATGCTTAGTCGCAGTTCCTTAATTTAATTAGTGCTTAATGTAGACAGTCTCGCTAGAAATTGTTTAGGCCTTTATTATAATACTTCCGACTCCATCGAGGAGCAGGTAGCTATGCTCGAGTAGGTGAGGCCCAAATGAATCTCCAAACATAGCCGTTCGCGAGGATTCCCTCATTGCTTAAAGACACTCCAAGTAGGCGATATGTTTTTAGGTACGACAGATCTTTCTCTTCGACGGGTACGGCAAATTTGTTAAAAGTAATGTATTGCAGGGAGTTAGTTAGATGCATCTCTGTCGGAAGCTTCTAGATGTTCCTAACTCCTCGAAGGAGCCCTCTATTCAGAAGATACATTATAAGCAGACAGACGTCCAGGTTATAGCCACGGTCTAACATGATCTCTGAGTTGAAACGAATAGCGTAATTGCAGCTATTTGCTGCGATATAAATACGATCGTAAAGCTCTTCGATCCCTCTGCGCTAAATATTAGCGAAAATTCTTAGGGCTATTGCCTTTCCCTTCGTATTATACTAAAAGCGGTACTATATCTTGTATAATCCAAGCATCTTTAGCATTTGTACGGAAACTCGACTACGTTTGCCTTGAGCTCCTCGTTTAAATACAAGCAGGAAAATAGTAGCTTGTTCTCGGAAGTTTGCAGTATTAATGCACATCTCCCTGTACAAGAATCCAAATTGTCGCAATGCTACTGTATCCTGCTTACAGCGGATCAGAAGATGTATTCTAATCGATGAAAATTATTTTTCCTGAAATATCCACGCCCTGTTCTACTAATAGTCCGCTTAAAAACGACGAAGCAGATTAAACGCCCCCTAAGAGCTAGGAGCATTTACAGGCTGGACTAGTTAAGGATAGGAATCTTCATTCACGACAGCATACGCACCTAATAACAAGTCTTACAGTTGATTGACCTAGTCTTGAATTTCGAGTATAGCAGCGTGTAGTCCAATAGGGTAGGCGCTAGTCTAGTAGACCAAATCCATAGAGTCGATAGCGACCTGTCTCTCTTACGATTTATTATCTAGAATACATTCTCAATCGATCCAGAACCTGTGCAGTTAATGATATTTCGCATAAAGGATGACTCTTGAGAGTGCTTAGTCGCGAACTTTGCTAGGACGCATATGTCTATGCTTGCAATCAAAAATGCTGTACCCACCAGCCTCAGCGTCCTCTAGTCCGGGCGTCTCTTTCCAAGAGTAAGACATAGCAACATAATCTTAAATACTAGAACTTCGATGTCGTCCGACTCTAAGCTGCAAAGTGTTGTCCGGATTAACCCAAAGGCATAACAGATTTTCAGCCCATGCCATTAATTTGTCGTTCACCACTTGATAATCCTGGATCTCGAGCAACCTATCGACTAGTGAAGACCAGTCAAGCTCTAAAGAAGTACAACGAGACGTAGCAAAAGCTGTAGCTATTCCTAGAAACTGTTATCCTGTTAATATTATACGTCGGATCAACAGTTGTGCGAACTCATTCTGTCTAGATGAATGAGCGATACAGCAGGCATTCACCGGTTGTGGCTTAATAAGCCAATTGGCATCGAACGTGCGCAGAACCCGGTAGTCTAGCAGAATTTAGTTCGATAACTCAGCGAATCAGACCAGTAAAATGCTGAATCCGAAGCAGGAAGCCAACAATGTCAGCATTCCGGTAATATGGCCATTAGCACCCCGCGATGCCCAAGCTGAGACGAAAGATCGCGGCTGAGTCAATGTCCCACCACGCGCTTGTCCTTGCAAAGCTATATCAGGCTTCTCTTGCCCCAGATCTATTCTTCCCACCAGAAAGGAAAAGCGCGTTACTGAGTAACAAGGGAGCCATTGCTGTATTCTCTACTAATTGTCAATGTAGATATTGCGATTTCCGATCCGATGCTCGACGAAAAGAACTCATGATGCATGCGCGTCGCGTACGCGTTTGTATAAGCGCAGCGCGACGCGTGATAGAGGCGACAGTAGGCAGACCTGGCAGGTGGGCCGTCAATGAGGGGTCGTGCTCAAATCTGCAGCATCGAAAGTTGCCAGCACAGCGTCTCGCTTGGGGTTTTGTACGACATCGGGAGAGCAGCAACGAGACTGCCCCTATGTTTCTTCATGAGAGTCTACAGCGGGTCAGCAGATACTGCAGAGAGTACAGAGAGTACATAGGGATCACGTGCTGGCACATCGTGCACGAGTATAACTGCATCGCGGCAGGGAGTGCGCATGCAAGGCGAGTAGCAACACTATGGCATGCAGTCTCGGTGCGACCCTCATGTCTAATCAATCGCAACCGGTTGAACCCAGTGAAGCGCCGCTTGCAAAGTGCATTTTCGGCACGCGAATCTGACGTTACCGGAGGAGACTTTCCGCTAATTTCACACTCGAACACTTTGCTCAGGACAGCACGACGCTCGGTGCAATGTTTAAGACAATTACTGACCGAATGGAACAGATCCAAGTATTCTAAGCACCACCTGTTTGCCATAGGTTTACAATATCTTTGTATGCACTCGTGCAATGGTCGTACGAGCCCAGATACCGCTTTGTGGAGTTTGGAGTCGCACTGCGCCATAAAATTTCGTGCTTGTCACGCTGTGTAGCAAGCACAATAGCACCCGCGGGCGATGATATGTCTCCTCACGGATTCGTGCTTGCCATCTCGAGCAGATCTTAGTGTCAGCCATTGAGCATAGGAAACTCTCTTTAGCCCAATGGGGATATCTTGGCGCGTCTTTACTCATTGTCTGCCTTGGAACCACGTTTCTTCGCCGCGGAGGAGGCATACGGATTGCCTAATTAGGCAGGCTAGTCTTTCTCAGCGATGTATCAATCGGGTTGCAATAGTTGATGGCAACTACACAAGGTTTCAACGATTGGCTTTGTCAATCGGACCAGTGCCTTTGGTTGATTGCAATCGGTTGAAGGCGATCACCGTACTCGAGCAGTAGCGCTCAACAATCGCAAGCTCTAGGGACAAACTAGACGAAGACAGAAAGCAGGAATGAGATTGCTATTAAGATCAGAAAGATTCCCTAGCGCGCTATACGTACCCACAGCTCGTTTGACAGGAGCTTCTTCGTGCTTCGAGAATGTGCAGATGTCCTACAGCAACTGTCTCAAGTCGATCAGCTCTAATAATGTGACTCCATTCCGTGGTTTAGGGGAAAGGAGCCCCAAGATGCGCAGGTTCAGGAATGAGTTCCGTGTCATTAAACGATGGCTAGATCATCGTTACAAGCAAAGCTTGGAGCAATCTATTCTCTTCTGAACTTTTAACTCTATTAAGAGGAAACCTCCGTCTCGGGTTGACTTCCAAATCCCGACGCAGAGCAGCCTTACTTGGATCATGGGTTGCCGGGAGGGTGTCGTTCATTCGCGCTTCGATTAGGTCCCAGATGTTGACAGCGACGGTCTTCAATTGCTGAAGCCATCAGTGAAGTGCAAGCACAAAAGACGAAACATCCTTTTCGCACCTCTTTACATTTCTTGATCGAGCTGCAAGGATCAACACCGCAATCAGTACACAGACTCTTCCACATCGCAAGTTGGTTTCGTCTCGGCCGTAAGAGAGACTGAAGACGGCCAATGCCAGGGCCAATTCAGCTTTTCGGGATGGACGAGCCGCAGTATGCCTTTTGCGTCCACTCATGGCTTATGGGACGATCTATTGTGGCTGTCAGCTCGTCAGCTTCAGACATGGTTGGGAGCTGCAAACCTACAAGTCAATCTGATGCACCCTTATCAGAAGCATATCGCATGAACAGCCGATTCCACGGAGTTATTCCCGAGGCTCTAGATACTAACAAAGTTTTCGTGTAGAGTAATCGAAGTCATAAAATTGTTGATAAGGAAGCAGATTGACGAAGTCCTTAGATGCTTCAGAGGAGGCGTACTGATCTGTCAGAGCTGATATCTTCACCCAGTACTCGCAACACGAGCATTTATTCAATGCGAGGCTAAAACGCCACCCCTGAAGGAGAGGCGCGCTGTGACAATCACGCACTATGCGCATACATGCTTCACATATCCTGGCCCAGCGAGTCAATCGGTCGCAACCGATCCAGAACCTGAAGTGCTGTACGACAGCTCGTGATTCACGAAGTATTGCCGGAAGTGTTGCCGCTGAGTAGCTTGATTGTTCGTGTGGCAACCGGCACCAGTTCCACAGGCGGCCGCCCCGCACTTCGCGGGTGACCATGCCATGAGATTACAAGTAGCACGATGTCAGTGTCGAGGCGCTAACGGCATCAATCCTATTCGTGGTAGCGACGTCCCTGCGTGCAAGGACGCAATGCGAGGCACTCTGGGTAAGCATACGCCTGCAATCCAGGATCCTGTAAGCGCTCGCGTAATTCTTCAAGAACCGCTTTACATGCTTGGTCAGAGAGACCAGGACAGGGAGGCAGGGATCGGCTTTCCCTCATGAAGCGTGGAGCGCGTTCCGCTTGCAAAGATCTCTCAAACTGGCAGGTTACCTTCAATGATCCAAGCTAATCAGAGGCGATTCTTTGCTTTGTAGTCAAACACCATTCGGAGGCTTCGCACAAGCTAGCACCCCAATTTGGTCCGTCTTGCATAATATTGTTGATCAGAAGGAAACAGTGCTGAAGTTGCGAATCAGGTTGTCACTCGATGGCGCCAGTGCCGTGGATGCACGTGAGCAATCAATCGCTACGATATAAGGGGGATATGCAGACTGTGACGCAGATAGTTGTCCTCAGCGGCATAATTGTGTACAACGCAGATGCTTCTGGATAATGAATGCTCTTTGTTGCCTGGAGTACAGCCACTGGAATCGTGAGGAGTTCCTGCGTACGCCGGGATTGTCACTAGTACGTTTGCCATTGCGAGAGAACTTTCCAGCGATATTCCTTTTGCTAAAGACCATTGAAAACAAGCAAACTACGAATACGGACGTTGCCAAACCCATGCTGACGCAACATTTCTCGGCCCCGATGAGCAGGGAATTCCGCCACAATCATCACGTGAATACGATCGGCAGCAACACCTGCCTTATGCAGAAGCATCAACATGGCTGAGAGTGTATTACCCGTAGCCAGCACATCATCGACCACAAGCACCGAGGCCTCACTATAGATTGCGTCCTTATTAATTTCGATCGTCCTCTCGGATGTCCTTGGTGATCCCGATACTACTTGAGAGGAGACATGCGATCGATATTGTGAAACGGCAAGTGTAGGCGGTGGTAGCTTCCCGGCATGACGGAACAAAGCCAAACTTGCGTTCGCTCGATCAGCCAGAGCTGCACCAAACACGAAGCCACTGGCTTCGCAGCAAGCTATTACATTCACCTTGCTCCAATCACCGACGAAATGAGTTTGCAGCAGAGATGTGCAAAGCTTTAGCCCACCTGGCTGTTGGGCAATATCGAGCACATGACGGAAGTCGATGCCGGGGACTGGAAACTCATTCACCAAGCGGACCATCTGAGCGAGTCGTTGCAAATCATCGTGGAAAAGAGGAAGAAGACGCTTCTTAGCGAAATCCAGGGCGCTCTCGGATCCCTTGATATCGTTGTCAAAGACAAAGTCAGGGCAGCATTCTGGAGTTCTCGAATACGGTGCGCCATTTTCAACAGTGAATTTCTGCTGATCGTCGCTCAAGTGACAACAAGGCTCGGAAGCACGCACGCGAACTTCAAGCAGCATGCTTCCAGGCACTAAATGCGCAAACGTCGCTACAGGCGAACGATCTCTCATGCCTGTGATCAGGAGCACATCTACGTCTGCAGCGCCAAGTACGACGCCTAGGAAGTGCTCCTGAGGAAGTGCTGGTCTTTCGCGTACTCGGCTTTTGAAAAAGGCCCTCAGACCTGGCCGGTGTTCCTCTTTGTAGGCACGATCGCAGAACAGGCGGTCTAGGTCCGCCCCTGTGCTCGCCACATACTCTCGCTTGGTCACCTCGCTGATACTGACCACACGCGCAGTGAGGCTAGTGGCGGTGAGTAGTAAAGAGTGCCACACTTTCGCACAATAATCCTTGCCGGCGCCGCTTTCTCCTGTCACAAGAATGATGGCTTTATGAGCCGCTCGCATACTTGGGAGCGGGCAAGCATAAGCCAGTATCTTGTGCGGGTCTAAGCTTTGTTTCAAATGGGCCAGCCGTGGACCATTGGGCCCAAAAGCCTGAGCCGCTAGCGGGGCGTCCCGCAAGTCTCGACCCAGATCGGCACTGTACGCGCCGCATGCGAAGGGCAGCAAGTCGGCAGCAACGCTATAGACCCAATCTACAGCCTTCCGCGCATTGCATTCATCCGTATCACGCGGCCAGACCGCGGTCACTATACAGGCGAAGTCCCAGTCGCGACACCCGAAGGAAGTAACATCAGCCGCCACAGCTGCAATGGCCCCCCCTCCTTGCATGATGTGCAGATAGCAAAGAGGGGTGGGACGAGCCCGAATGGCTGCTTCGAAGGCATCCGTCAGTTCCTGCTGTGCGAGGTTTTTAAGAAACAAACATCGCTTGAAGGATGAAGTCTTGCCGCTCGCGTGCCCACCATGCATGGTGGACATGTACATGTCGGTTTCCAACAGTCCGAGGCAGTCTACTACAACAGATCTTTCCTCGCGCCCTAGAATTGAGCGCAAGAGTACCGCCGGTTCGCTTGGTGCCCGAGAAGTGAGCTTCGTGGTAGCGAATTCGTATAAAATGACTCCCAGATTGAGCCGATCACCGGCCCAATACAGGTAGACATCTGCTGAAGACGAGAAAGGAAGTCTCCGTGCAATGGATTCCTGGAATTCGCGAAACCTGTGCCTGGCCTCAACGCCGTTGTCTAGCGGCACAGCCCAATTTCGGACCGAGTACCATCCAGCGGTATAAGCCTTGAGGGTCACGCTAACCACGACACCAAAATTGGTTCCGGCCCCCTTCAATGCCCACAAGAGATCCTCCTCGTTCTCTGGACGAACGGCAGTGCTTGGACGATGTCCGGATGGAACGAAGCCCACACAAAGGAGCTCACCCGAGTCGACGCTCACTACCACAGCTCCAAGGATAGAATCGCACGCGAGTCCGTGTAGTCTGGAAAGATGTCCGATGCCACCTTGCAGCCATAAACCCGCTCCAACGCTTGGTCGAGATCCGAGAGGTACTGTTAGTCCCTTCGCCGCCGTTTCGCGTATGATGTCGCCTATCTTGCAGCCCGCCCCTGCGACAACTATCGCATCAGAACCAGAATCAGATCGTTCTGTACCGGCCACGGGTGCGATCACGCTTAGTTGCGTAAACATAGCCATGTCGACAGCAACGGTATTGCGCCAGAGGCAGTGGCCGCTATGACCTCCACCAAGTACAGTCAGGCTGTGCCCATATTTCAAAGCCCACCGAACACAATGTTGGATGTGATGGATCTCTGTTGGTCGAACAATTGAGGCGGGATGACGAAGTCTTGCCTCTCTGTTCTTGACCATCCTCTCCTCCTTTGTCAGTGGCATTTGATCTAACAGCTCCGGCAAGGAGACTGCATTCCGATCAAAGACCAGCATGACTGAGGGTGAGCTGAACGAAAGATATCCCTGGTGAGGTCCCTGCCCCATGGCACGGCATATTTTGCGCCATTCCGTGCGCACACGTTTATCAACGGCCACATCTAGCAGAGTGTAACCAGCGACAAAACGTGCGAAATGATCCAATACGCCGTCACGATCCAGCACACGAAGGGATCCCGTGGGAAAAGACGTCGTTTGATGGCAGACCAAGCCTTCGAAGTGCCTAGCATTATCGCGATGAAAGACAGCCACAGTACCACGCCCCTCCTCGGCCAACAGCTGAATGGCTCGTCGGATATAACTGTGTGTGGGATGCAGGCCGTACATGCTGTGACAAAACAGTACGATGTCGAACTTTTCGTCCACACTATGCGTGCCGGCATTGGTCTCTGTCATCTCGTCGGTATCCAGGGTGAAGCGGCTTCTATATATGCTGGGTCTGCTGGTCAAGTAAGGGAACGGCGCGTGCTCCTTTTGATCAGAAGAGCACCATTCTTCCAATTGTGAAGCGAACTGGATATTCGGCTCGAACGAGGTGTATCTCCGAATCTTTGCTCTCAAGTCATTTGCTAGTAACCCAAGTATACTTCGTGGTCCTGGTCCGATCTCTAACACGGAAACAGTGCGATACAAGTTGAATCGGCGGGTGAAGAGCTGAGATAGCTGAGGTATGACAAAATCCCGATACGTGGTCCAGCCAGCGTCTTGTGTAAAGACTCGGAATCCCTCTCCGTACTGCACATTGGTCAAGGGAGATTTTGTATGCGGAGAAGCCGTTTCTGTTAAGCTCTTCTTCAAGGAGTCTAGAGTGGCCATCCCTGCTCATGAAAGAGCCGTGAATGTTTCCTGCTTTGGCTGCTCCGAAACTGCTTCTCCGGGGAGCTCAAATCAATTTCTGGAGAAATTGAGACAGTCACAATTTCGCGGGAAGCCACTTGATCTCGATCTCAAGATATCGAAAATGCGGTTGGCGAAGGAGTGTTATGAGCGAATTGCGCCACTATGAAAGCGGGGCGGGAGACGCACAAGCAATGCTATCACGATTTCATCCCGAGTCTGTGCAAATGAGGGCATTGCTTAGGGTTGCACCAATATTCCGCTTGGTTTCTCATAGGCCAGGGACGACCGGTGAGAATGCTGAATGATCTTAATGGGTCGCACTGCTTATGCGCAGAGCACGACTTTGTGACGACGTCTCTGTCGATCTGCTATTGTTCCAGCTGCCACGTATTGATGCCGCTCGCGATGCGCATGACACAGTGGGAACTTTCTATAATAGGTTGCCTTGACAGCATGCATAGAATGCGTTATGGCAGCATAGGAAGGGTGCGACGGACCAAACGCCGCTAGAAGCCTGATATGAGATCTTGAAGCCTGCTCTAGAAGACACTCGAATGCATGCGTTGGCCGTGAAGGATGAGATCCTGGGCCAATTGGACGTAGGTCCTTGAGATCCAATCAGTAGAGCGCTTAGGAATCCAAATTCTGGTGAAGCTAGAGGGGTTCCCTTTTTCGTGCAAAGGCTTCTGCTAGGGCATCTACTGCTATGCGGAACGCAGCTCGTACATCCATTACCAGCGATACATCAACGCCGGGCCAAACGCAAATTACGACGCCTCGCCAGATCATCAGCCTGTGCATTACTGCCTTTTCGATCCATGAACATGCAAAGAAATAGTTCCTCTCTCAAAGAACAGCAGGAAATGGCAAAAAACAAAGCCTGCATTTCGGCAGAGAGTGGGTCACAGCAGCGAGCAGGATCGTTGCGCCAATACTTGGCCACCACAACCTCTAGCGGTAAGCGATTCTTCAATAAAATTAAGAAATTGTTATCCTCTGACTGTTCTCGCAATAAGGAGATTCACTGCAGTTGTCACAGGACGGGACATTTCCCAGTGAGCTGGAAATCGCCGAAGCTGTCAAGACGATCTTGAAAGGTGTCGGCGAGAACCCCAACCGCGAGGGACTGTTGAACACTCCCGTACGATTTATGCGCGCCATGCAGTTCTTCACTCAGGGCTACAGCATGGACTTGGAGACCGTTGCTCAGGACGCCGTGTTTGATGTCGATTATAGTGATCTCATCCTCGTCAAAGACATCGAAGTTTCCAGCTTGTGTGAGCACCATTTGCTGCCCTTCACAGGCAAAGCTCACATAGGCTACATCAGCAAAGGTCGGGTGCTTGGTATATCGAAGTTATCGCGCATTGTGCAGATCTACGCCCGGCGGCTTCAAGTCCAAGAGCGTCTCACGCAAGAAATAGCACAAGCTGTCGAGCACGTGGTAAAGCCTGAGGGCGTCTGCGTCGTGATCATCTGTTCGCACATGTGTATGTCGATGCGGGGAGTTCAGGAAGCAAATGCTGCCACTGTGACGCAGTGCACGATTGGGGCGTTCCGGGAAGATTCCCGCATGATAACTAGGTTCAACAGTTTAGTGGGCACGTCGCCATGACAGAACGACGCGCACTGGCATGCAGGCTGGTTATGTAGCTCGGGCGAGGGGTTCTCCCAGGCGTCCATGACTGTCCATAGCTATAGCACCCTACCCCAATCACGTCGCTGAAGTCCTTTTCAGTCGAACACCACATCGGATTCCAGGTCCTCTTTCTCTCAAATGCGGTTCTTGACGCAGTCCTTCGCCAGAAAAAACAAAACGACGATGACACTGCAGGATATATTTCTGATGACGAGCATCGCACATCTCGCATTGGACTCCTCGACTTCCAACCCCGAATAGACGTTGGAACCGGCCGGGATGTGCGTATTCGTGGCTACTTTAGAGCTTTGTATATATCATAAGGACGCAACGGGAACTTTCAGTTCGCTAGAGAAAAATTGCGCGTCGCGGTCGATGACTTCTTCCACCTGCTTGATAATCCGGGCCTCATCTGCCATGTCACAACGACAGCTCTTCCATCGTACGCCGCAGACATAACCATGCTCGACCTGGTAGCGACATCTGATGCCGAGATATGTAGTCGGTGCTTGCCAAACATGAAGTGGGTTCACGAGCATTGAATGACAAATGGGACTGACTGACTGACTAACTGACTGAGTTTCATTACGCCCGGCGCCAAGCACCTACAAGGCTCACTGCGTTAGAGATATTACATAATCACATTGCTTCCCCAAAAATACTTCCTGAATTCCTAATAGCCCATGTGGATGTCATTGACAAAAGAACTCCACGCGCTCGGCCATGGGCTTTGCACTACGTCACGTGGTTCAAATCAGATTTCTGTTGGACAAGTGCTCCCGCACGAAATGGACTGTCAATCAAGGTCGCTCGCGACCGTCCCCTCGGCACCAGTCACCCCGGGGATATACGGATCTTCCACGATCTCGAATCCACAGCTCTTTGATCGCTGCTGAGGTACGCGAGGAATTTCGTTCTTGAGTGACGAGAGGGTTGGTTCCGCCTGAGTACTTGTTCTGGCGGCCCGTTATGTGGGAGCAGATATTCCGGTCATGCATGATGTTCACAGGTACGATGAAAACAGGAGCTAAGTTGTATCAGGTTGATTCTAGGAGTGATCACAAGAGGAGGAAACATGACGAGCTCTAGATCCTAGTAAGTACAACACGATATATGGCAATTTCGACGATGCCCAAAATTCGGCACGTTGACATACTCCTCAAACATCTAACCAGTTCACGATCCTGCTTTGCAACAGAAAAATCGCAAGGACAGAGTCAAGGTGACCTCGGTCGGTCACGGGTGCTGTCGGTGGCATCTCACGAGACTCACCAATAGAGCTATTAATGGAGGAAATTCGAATGCTCTGCGGGTGGCTCTCCAGACTTCAGCTTGACCTCTTCCTTGTACTAAGGAAGGGCTATTCGGCAACTCCACGATCTGGCTGTAGCGAAGTTTTGAAAAACGTTCCGTCCTGATGTGGTAAGACCCTGGCCTGTAGTCCTGTCTCCTCGTTGCGGCAGACATGGACAGAGAATAGGAGAGCACCGTCTCTGATACTTCGCTGGAGGATTCTTGCGAACAAATATGAGGCATGGCCATTACGCTTCAGTACTGGCAGGTCGTAGTTCAGTATCAGTCGAAAGCTGACTCGTACGTCATCGCAAAGGTTTTCAGCTGGATTGAGAGCCCCATTCACGAAGTCTCTGCCCTTTGCAGCGTCGAATGCTTTCGAGGCCTTTTTGGACTCTGGTACTGTTTGTAGCTGACATTGGACGCAAGTAGCGTACGCAATGCCACCTCGGAGCCCTTCTTTAATAACGCCGTTGATATCAGGTAGGAACCTGCTCGAAAACTCAAGTACGACCAGTCTTTCGCAGAGGCAACAGATTGCTACCAGGTGAGATCTCATTTGATCAAGCAACCCAGATCTGGCCTTTCTTGCTGGATGTCGATCACTGCGTAGAAATGGAAACGCCGGCCCGTTCATCCTGCCAGTCCCGTCATCTGGAATATCTGCGGTAGCCCGCAAAGCATCCCCCGATGCTACAGAGTCTTCTGTACAAGAGTTCCAGCATGCTGTTCTATCGGATACGATGTGGAGAGGCCGTCTGTTATTTGCGCTTGAACGTGATCTTGTGGCTGCAAGTATGCTCATTCCTCCGTCCCGGCCAACTCGTGTGCGAGTCCTCATTTCCAGAGCCGTTCCGCCCAAATTACATACCTCGCCGGCATCTGTGAGAAAGAGGGTTGCTGCCGGGGAGAATAGCAAGCTCTCCCCAACACCTAGTTCCATAATCTGTTCGAACATCGTCTGCCGCTCTGCAGCATTAGAACCTAGAGCTGAAGCTGCTCCCAAGTGATTTCGAATAGATTTAAACCAAGCTGGCGAAGTAAATCGATGAATGATAGACGTCGTGCAGAGATCCAAAAGCGGCTGAGAGATCGTAGGTTCTTGTGTTGCAACAACAACTCGCGTGCCGTTGTGTCTTTGTTCTCGAATGGTCCCAAGCAGTCGTTGAGTGAAATTCAGGGACGCAGGCGACGTCGTCATGTACTTGTGAGCCTCGTCCAGTACAACAATCATTCCGCACGATGGACGACGCTCTTGGATCAAGCTGAGGCAGATATCAAACAGGATGCATGCCGTACCCGAATCCAAGAACGGGTCTGTAAGGTCCAGAATAGTTAGGCTGCCAGGGTCTAGACTGAAGAGGCTTGTGGGATTCTGTCTCTTATCTCCTTCTGTCATGTTCAAGAAGCTCTCGAGAAGCCCAAGTCGAAGGTTCAAAGGACTCAATTGCTCTTTGGTGAGGTTTTCGCTTTCCATAGCTCTCTTGAATGCAAGGTAGTCGAATGGCCTCCCTTTAGCCTCAATAGCCATGCGGCGAAGTACTTGCAGAGCTACTGACATGTAGAGGGGCATGGCAGTTTCATTGTCCGAAAACGCCATAAGTCTATGCATACGTTCAACGCTGAGATCGGAAGGGTGCAACAACAATGGCTCCACCGTCAGGTGGTCGCGAGCTCCTGGGAGCCTATCGTAGGCCTGCCGTAGAGAATGCTCGTTGCTTTGAGAAACCAGCACTCTGACGCGGACCCCAAGTGAACACAGGTAAGCAGTCTCGGCGACAAATTCGGCAGAGTTCATGTCGTAATGGAATGCGATGCCAGTGATTGGTGAATCCACACAACCGATCCGCTTGTCTTTGACCAAACAGTTTTCCAGTAAGCAGTTGAGAGTGTAGCTTTTGCCGCTGCCCTGTGATCCGCAAATGAAGAACGAATTTGGAGCATCGATATTCATGAGTATAGGCTCTTCCGATCCGACCATCGAATGCTGGCCTGCGTGGAAACCTAACAAAGCATACTGGTCAAAGAGACTGTCGTATCGGCCAGTCTCCTTCATGATCGTGTCTTTCACGGCCAGACTCATCAATGGGGTTGTCCGCAACTGTTCGCGACGCCCACCTCGCTCGTGCATTTCCGAGTTCTTGAAGTCTTGAAATGCGATGCGTTCCCGGTCCCTTTCGTACGAGTAAGCATGCTGGCTCTCCATGTTCGTCTTCTACGGTTTGCAATTTATCGGATCCTTGCTCTTAGCAACTGTGCGAAACTTGAATGAAGTAGACGTGGCGAAAAGACCCCATGAAATATGCCATGTTGCGAACAGAATTGTGCGAAGCTATGATAGACGTTTGTCGTGACGAGACCACGGTAGCCCCTGGTGCAGGGGCTGAATTTTGCGTGACGAGTGAAGCATTTGAAACTCTCGCCGCTTGATCACAACATATGATCGACGTGAATTTGATTAGTCACTCTTTGTTCCTTCAGTTGCTCACCAGCATCAGCTGATCATTCACGTACAGCACACCCTCATCTCGACTGTCACTTCTTCTCACGATCGCCGTCGCAGTCCTTTAGAAGCTGATAAGGAGTTTTTCTGAGTTTCAGGGTTCACAAACATGAGCATGGCCCTCTTCTTGAATGGTACTGTGGCTTGTTGCTGGAACTTGATTGATCGCAGTCTCAAGGCCGCAGCAGATAACCTCAATCCAATGCCAGTTTACGATTGGCACTTCATGTTTGACCGCAGCTCCGTTGCTCCACTCTACATATGCGAGGTAGATGATGGCATGCCACACATTATGCTCTGAGTGATCATTGTCCAAAGCCCTTTGATTGCATACTGTGGGACTGTCTGTGCATCTAGCGCCAGGTCAGCCCTTGGGACAACCTACACGCCGTGCTCTAGGGGCCAGAAGCTCCTTGGGTCAGCATTTCGGTCGTAGGTTCCATGTTCCGTCGATCGTGCCTTCGGACTAGTGGAGCCTCCATGTACAGACCGTGTCAAAGAATCGCGATACCTTGCTGAACGACTTTGCGCCTCTGCCTTCTACGGTCTTTTGACTGAACGGGTGGAGTGATCATCGCAATCAGTACATGAATGCTGCCGCACCACGAGCCTGGTGTTCTCTTGAACGCAGATTTAGTGAGAGCCACATCTCCTCTGTCGTTGTATCACAGATCATGTGTACAGAAGCGGCGGTCGTCAATAACAGAGATGATTGAACAAGCAAAGGCAGAGCTTCGGAAAAGCCAATCAGGAGGATCGAAGTTTCAACTTGAAAATCTAGCCCAGCGATGTTAATTAGTACAGAGGAGTCTCAACTGACTTGTCATGGATGCTGTCCCCAAACAGCCTCTCGGAGAGAATGATCACCTTCGCTAAACCATGCTCTACATCGCACAGACTCGCGCAAAACGGTCGAATGGTAAGTCGAGACTTGCATCGCCCCACAAAGTGAGTATTCCAGAAGAGACCATAGAATTCCGCGAGGTTGGTCTGTCGCGCTAATACGACATTGGAAGTAACAAGGTGCGCAGCCTTTAAACACCGCTTTCGGCTAGACTGGCGCAGCCTTCCCGCACTTGGCTTAGTCACGTATGCACCGTACAACATGACCCCTTGCTCCAGCCCACATGGAATAGAGCACCAGCTCTGCCGTCCCTCGTCTGCAAAGCTCCCGTGAACAAGCTTGGTGCGATGCGCTTCAACAAATCTTGCCCATAAAATCGCAACAACGCGTCAACTCAGCGTCAATTGCGTGGCACAGCCCTGATTAGCACTGTGCAGCAGTTGGCACGGAAAGTTCGAGTCATCCTTCGGCATAATTTGCAACCACTTCAGACCAGGTGTTTCCTTGTTTGACTGTCACTATGTAATTGCGCGGTCATTGAGAAGCTGAGCAGCAAACAAGGATTTGAGCTTACATTGGTTGAGTTGTCGTCCGAGTGGTCCAGAGTAGGGAGGCGTCCATGCCCGGCTTCCCATCACATCTCTTGAACTAGGTCCATGATAGCTCATTGCGGGCAAGTCTCGATCTCTAATCGCTGTATTTGATCCGATGATCAGTGGTCCCTCAATACTCGCAACATTTCCTTCGATCCTTTTGGAAATTCGAGTAGATCCCTTGGCAGTAACGTCTCCATTGGAGAAGTCGGCGGGGCGTGAGGCTCATTGAGGACGAAAGCAGGAATGCCCCGGAGGGATTCACTTATAGCCCGAAGAAGAGGGCCCTGGGTACGGTCCAAGATAACAAGGACTTGCTGGTATTCCTTATCGTACAATTCGAAGATTCTGTAGCATGTTAGACAGGTTAACGAGACTTGCGACCGGCTTACATATGATGCCTCCATCTTGATGCCTCCGTCTCAACCAGATCCACTACTAATGCAAGGGAAATGCTGGTCTCTCCAAACATGTCAGAAAATCTAGCCAATCGTGCCGCAAACTTGGTGATATTTGAGAATCTTTGCCTGCCATCCTGTCCAGTGATATTTCCAGACTCGTTATGCTGTCTGATTGTCTTCATCAAGTAATTGGTTATGTTGCACTCGTTCAGCTTTCGTGGATTCCCTCTCCTCGGTGCGGTGGGACTGCGATGAAGCTCCGGAGTTTCTACCTGAAAGACAGAGTCCGAGAACCTTGAAAGATGATGTCGCGCACCTTGGTACAATCGCAAGTGGTCATACCACTGTTGCAGCACTTCAAATAGTATCATTCTGTCTCTTGTCACGATTCGCCTGTATCTTTCTATGACGGTGGTGGGCTCAAGAGGAGGTGCCATGATACCAGCCGCTTTTCGACTGTGCAGTAATTGACGTAGGATAAGCAAATGATCTCCATTGCCTATCCTTTGTACCAGCCTGCGCGCTCGGCGCTCCCTATCGCTGAACTCGTCGTTCTCAAAGAGCTGAGCCAACAGCGATGAGTCATTCCAGGGCTGTAATTCATGAGATAACCCATAACGCTTGCATCGAGAAAGCTCGGGGACATCCACTCCGTCGTGAGAAAACTTGGAGTTTGGTAATGTGGCTTGTGGAAGTTGTTGCCCGTTACTGATTGGCCGCCTTCGTTTTCTGGAGCTGGGATTGTGAGGTCGTGAATCGTTCTGACAAGAAGCGTCCTCGTTGGAATTTCCGGTACAGGTGTGATGTGAATTCCTCCGGCGCGAGGATGTTCCATGGGCTGTGTAGGTCGGCGCACCTATTTGTGTCGGGTAAACTGCAGGGTTTTGTGATCTTCCGCTCTCGTCTATATCGTCGTTCGCCATATCACTAGCCAACGAAGGGGCCAAAATTACCGAATGGTTATGCAAAGCTTTCATTCGCCAGCCGGCTATTTCGTTACGCGTCCTCTCTTCACGCCTATGTTCTGTCTCCGTGAATGGCGTTGAGATACTTTGACCAGATAAACTTCGAAATTCTACCGGGTCATGGCTCGGCACGAAATTTGCACAGCTTATTCCAGAAGCATCATGCCGACTTAGCAGAAATGGTTCAATTGTCCCACTCGTTGGAGACTGAGCGGACTGAGAAGCTTGGTTTGGGGCTCCGACGATGGGACAGAGCAATGTCGCTTGCTGCTGTAAGAATTCAGTTCTTCGCCTCGAATAATCCATCACCTTATCCATAAAGGTTTTCCACGATGCAGCAATCCCTCCGTTACTGTCAATGATGTCGCGGCCAGCCATGAACTCATCTGATAACAATTTCCGGAACGTGTCACGACAGCTCTTCTCTGCTGTCTCGGCGCCGACTTCGAGAAATCCAACGTCCATCTCGCTATAACTTGAGGGCCCGTTAGCTGGATGAATTAAAATGGTCAAGTGCGTCCATGTGTGAGGTAATCACGGCATGGAGAGTGAGGTGGACTATTACGCCAAGACGATGATGACGTGGATCTATGATTCGAATATCACGCATGCTTTGTTGGAATATTCCGAACCTGTTCTTCAATCAGCCCGTGCAGTTGGTACTTCTCTTTGCACATCTGGAAAGCAAGTAGAGTATAGCTTGATTATCAGAAGGTGCGGCAGATTGCATGTCACAATGGACATGAATTTGCCGCATTTGAGCGCACCTGTGCCATCTGGTAAACAAGCTGCACTCTGCTTGCCGCCCAGGACTAGGAAGAGGGCTAGCAGCTGGAATCATGAATTTGACTCTTATCCAAAGAGAGTTTCTCAGTACAGTAACGGATATATTGTCGCCAGCCAGCAGGAGTCAAACGGAGAAGTTCGTCGTCTTCGCGGCCATGAGCAGTCCAACATGCGCTGATGTCACCCAGGCGAAGCCATTCCGAACGTGCTCACTCCCGTCATCGGAAATAAGTCGACAGTCAATTCCGGGTCGATGTGACAGTACCTTTCAACCGCACCGTAAAGTTTCTCAGACCGCGATGGGGCTCGAAAATGCCGCGGTCGATCGAGCGTCCGTTAACAAACTTCATGGAGAAGCTCAGTCCTCACTCCGCTCGTCCCAACCAGAAGAGGCGCCCAGATCGAGGACGACGGACTTTGATTTGAAGTGCACTCCTCTCCAGGTGCAAGGCGAGTCCGAGCAGACCATCCTGTCTCGGCTCGTGGAGTTGTATCAAGAGAGAGACGCGGGGCGATCTACATGCAGCGATCTACGGCGTCGGATAGAAAGGGACGAGAAAGATCTGTCAGGCCTCATTCTGGAAGCCAACCGTTACAGGGCAGCGGCTCAACAAAGGGCAGAAGTCATAAGGAAAGTCCAGAGGCGGGAGCAGAATGAGCTGGAACTACAGAAAGTTATAGCAAACGAGATCAAAACGCTGCTTCATCGGCTTGAAGGTGTAAGAGAAAACAGAAGTTCTGAAGTTGTGTGCGAATAAGGGCCCCGTAATAGCTCATCCGGAGAATATAGCATCTCGAGCATCCATCGTAGTTGCAGCACGCAGCCTTCCTCACCCAAACAGCCTTTGCACATTAGTATTAACTTGCATGTTTCTCACAAGATTCATACCCTAGTGTCTGTAGGACGCGGCGAATCAAAACTTTGTCGCCATCACTATCGCGCCAGATTGCCCCCACAACTGCTTTAACGGCAAGTGACTGAGTCGCTGGTGGCGTGATCGGTGTGCCCCCTTGCCGCGGGCTGAGACAAACGCAACTGCTGATGCCGCTCCGGGTGGCTATCATCCCGAGAGCATGGTTCGAAGCAGATGTCAACTGAATCTCATTGAGAGTTTCTTCTCACTTAGTGCGCCACGGTGCCATATAGAATGGATGTCTTACTGAGATCTTGTTCAGCACTTAGCCAGTCCTCGGTGATGACGAGCTTGATGACAATGTCCCCAAGGGCTGCAGAACGCTTGTTGTTTTCGAAACGCTGATACTCTCCATTCCCTAGGTCAATGCGATCCGCAGCCGTGAGTGCTTCCACCAGAAAATTTCTTTGCGTGAACCGGTAGCCAACGATTTCCTCGGCGCGCTCCAGATCAACTGTGCTGGTCATTGTACCGCGTGGCCTGATCTACATGAAGAACAACAATCTTGAGAGCTGAGTAGCAATCTTGCAAGCCCGGACTGCCAGAACTTGAAGCTGAGCTTAGATGTTCTCGACAGTGAGGGCAGTGCAGCTTCTGAATGCCGTGCATTGTCTGCGCAAAGCTCGACATGCATGGCCGCTACAACGGCGTCCTGCGGGTGGGGGAGCGCGCTTAAATTCCACGTGGAGTGTTGGACGAGTGGGTAGTCATAAAGACTGGGATTGGTCGATAGATGCCACGCTACAACCCCGGGGGAGAGGAGCGGGCGTGCAGTATCCTCACTATGTCTAGTACATTCGACCAACCCTTTTCTGTGATTCGCAACCAGCTACACCACAAACCCGTACGCATCTTAGCGCCAAAACAGGTGAAATCTTGCGAACCAAGCTAGGCGCTTGGCAACTATCGACATGTATCCTCACACTAACAAGAAGTTCTTCTTCCACTTAAAGAGTACATTTTAACAAGTAGCTTCGCACGCCAAATGTATATGTGATACGCTGCTAGTTGAAGCGCACGACAGCGGACTACCTTGTTATGGCTGTAGCACAAGCGGAGCGATCGATTGGGTCAGCGGCCAGTCCTTGTGCACCACGTCGTAATGCCCACACTACAAAGTGGATATCTGCGTGAGGGCGATAGTAACTTCTTAGAAGCACGCAGGATTACTGACAATCATTTTTCGCCCTCGTGCATTAATCTCGCAGAAGTGTCTCCGATCGCAGGTAACGCAATAGAATGCGTGCTGCAGGCTCAGAGGCTGCGAGCACGCAAGTTGGGTAGAAGCGCAACAAGTCGTGTCCAGGATGACTGACGGTGAGCCAAGCAAAGTGGAAAAGCTCAATGCCGCGGAAAACAGTGCTAGACCAATAGGAATCCCCGGCATGCCCTCCCAAGCTGTTCGTGCAAGGAAAAATGCAATGCACTGAATGTGGAGCTCCACATTCAGTGTCCGAACTTGCCGGACGGTAACAAGCAACTCCCTCGCTTGCAGTGTGTCGATCAATATACGAGCGACCTCGAGGAAACAATACTAATCGGTTAGCGTTGAAATGCTCGAGAAAAGCTGATTGTCTTATTTCCTATGGATCTCGAGGCCACTGTTCTCGATCGCAATGGCACTGGCTTACAGATAGCCCCATCGCCTGTGCGCATCTGCCAACCCCTCGCGTTATATCTGCACTGCAAGGAATGAGATACACTCTGTATTCTTCCTCTTGTGTGATCCTCGCATGCTTGGAGCTCGACTTCCGTGCGGGGGATAGCACACATCTTTTGCGGAATGTGCCATGTCCATCAACACATGCTGGCCATCCAGCCGCAGTAGCTCAAGGAAGCGCGATAGTATGCGTCATCCGATTAGCGGAATTGAGAACAGAGCGACCGGGATTACGGAGGAGTTGCGGAGTTGCGATTCTTGCGAGCTAGCAGCACGATAGAAGTGTTCTAAGGCCGTCGCGCGTGCTGGCCACCTGCAGATGCAAGAGCAGCAGATAACTTCTGCGAGGATGAAGGGGAAGCGAAAGGCGCGCGAGAACGTGGCCAGTAGCACCTACTGCCCGCATCATTTGACCCTGGGGGTGGGGTCAAGTAAGCAGATTGCGGCTTTTGCTAAGCTGATATGCGACGTGGCGATGCATACAATGCGAAGTGGGTATCCTGCATGAGGGCGACTGTGAGTCTTCAGGAGCTTATATCACCGCCAGTGGTCACAATTCGCCTTTATGGGTCTGTGTCGCAGAAGTGGGTCCGATTGCAGGTAGCGCAAGAGCGTGCATGCTGTAGACTCCGAGGCTGCGAGCACGCAGCTGCAGGCAAGCGCAATAAGTCGTCCCCAGGATGCATGCAAAGTAGGGAAGCTCAATGCCGCAGCAAATAGTGCCAGACCAATAGGAATCCCTGGCATGCCCTCCCAAGCTGTTCGTGCAAGCAAATAGATGGTTCACAAATCCGCGTGGAAGAGCAGCGCTCCAGCAAAATACCTTTGGCCGACCTTGTATGGGAAAAAAGACCGCTGCGTTAGCGTTGAGCCGCGAACGACTTAACTAAGTTATTGAAGCTCCTGCACTTCGCTTGGAGAAATCGTTCGCTTACAGCCTGCAACATGCCGCCATTCGAAGATCAAGTTGACTGGGGCTTATGAAAGTGATGAACTTAATGGGCGTGGTGTGGTATTGGACATCGTGCACATCTCTCTGTCCTTCTCCCACACGCGAAAACGTCATAGTCACCCCGAGCTTCTTGCGGATTCCAGAGAAGTGCGCTTACTACATTCGAGGAATAGCTTCAGGAAGGCTCGCGCTCCACGAGTTCCTGGAGAGGTCAGTTCTTCATCGGGTCGAGTAGCATACAATACTCATCAGAGTCGCAGTCTGCATAAAACCGAAGCATATTCCGATCTCACTATTGAATGCGGTCCGCACGTCTTGCACGTTCACCGGGCCATCGTACTGCCGAGATCCCCATTCTTTGAACGTTCTCTTAAAGGAGCATGGCGTGTAAGTGATCTCCAAAGGTGCTCCGAGCCGTCCCATCTTTATGTTTCGACTGAAACAATGTAGGAAGGGTGTGAAGGCAAGATTACATTTACAGCAGTCGGGAATGGACACCATGACCCAGACATGAGCAAAGACTATCCCGAAGCAATAAAATGCTTGATCGATTTCCTCTACCTGCACAAGTACAAGATGGTGGATCCAGCCGCTTCAAGTGTCTGCTCCGGGCAGCTGTGCATGCATGCGAAGATTTTTCTCGCTCACAAGTATGAGATACCGTCTTTGGCTGAAGCGGCGCTGAAAGAATTCGTTGACACAGCCGTGACCGCATGGTCAGAAGATAGCGTTGTGCACGCCGGCTCGATCGCCTTCACGAGTGCACCCACAGACTCGAGGTTGCACGATACCATCACTTCTACGATAATCTTCCAAAGCAAGCCACTTACAGAGGAAGTCGTGATGGAGAATGCCATTCGCCAGGTAGATGGCCTCGCGTACCAGCTGTGGAGACAGAGTATGATGATTTCGTGCGCCCCGTGCGCCCCTGTCTGTCCGGCGTGTGGCGTCAGTTCTGTGAAGGAGTGTGCGCATTGTGCCCGGGGTAAAATGAAGAAGCGACTGGACTTTTACTTCGTCTCCTGCGAATGCGAAGCTGCACCAGCCGTTTGCCCACATCACCGCAGTTCTCCAGAGCCCTATGTCGATTACTACACATAGATGAGGTACTGGGCGAGCCACCTCCTGCAGACAGCGACTGCTCGTTACTTGAATCCATATCATCGATTCTGACTTTCATGTTATGCAGGTGCGACTGCCAAAATTGACTGGCGGCAGTGTTGAAGTGGTCGTCGAACCAGTCACAAACGCTTCATAACTCAGAAGTTGACAACGTAAAGCACTTCACTTACAGGTTATCGGTAAGCACAACGAATACGCAAGAGTAATGGCGTATCAGTGGGGGGCCTTGTATTCAGAGCAAGCGAGAAAACAAAGTCAGATAGGGAAATCGATGTCTCTCTATACCACGACGTGCCTCAGGCTGTGACCATGCCTCCATCCACAATATTTATGTAAAGCACTAACAAATGGTGATTCGATCCGCTTCGGTTTGTCTCGTGATCGACCACAGACCTACGTCTGTGGGGCTGACAAATGAGTGCTCGGACTTGTGGTCACATTCAGCAAACTTGCTCTTTTGGACCGAAGTCTTTCAACAGGTACCTTGAGCTCTTTCAACCTGTCATGGCGAGCCAGAGCCTCACTGAGAAGCTGCATACGTTTGTCAAAACAGCGTCTACGGCCGATCTTAATGATTAAAAACCCGTCAAATCTCAAGCTAGAAAATTATGAAGTTACAGCTGAATGGAATCGCGCCGATCTATGATAGCCGTTCCAGGTCGGCAATGATGCTTACGAAGTGTCAGAGCTCAATTGGCTCTTGTCTAGGCACAGCGCCGAGGCTTTCAAGGTGACGTGCTGACCTACTTGCTTTCGCGTCTGTTTCATCTAGCGATAACAAACAAAAGCTCTACCCGTATCGGTATGAGTCTCTCAGTGCAGCATGCGCGGCCACTGGTTCTTCATCAGATGTCGGTCGCGCGCATATCGTGTCCAACTTGACCAGTCTGCCGCTTCTGTTGGACATTACGCTTGGTCCACCGAAACGCAGCTCTGGCATTGACTTGAAGGTACGGCAAAACACTCCGCTGATGGCTCATCCGCGCGTCGAATTGCGTGACACAGCATGCACCGGCGTATGGACAATTCAACGTGTGCAGAGAAGCGTCCGTTTATGAAGCCATTCGAGTTCGGGATACCGTAAGTCTTGCATACTGCTGACGTCTCGTGTGAGACGGTACAGGCTTTGTCTCGTATCATACTAATGTAAGCACGCTGCGAAACACATAGGGTTGTCACGAATGACTGGGTATAGGGGGCAGGTAGCTCGACCGGCAACAGTACCCACCAGCCCCGGGACGAGGCACACGGGCAGGGTGTGCACGTAGCTTTGGTCTTCCACGATCAAAAGTCAAAGCCGGATGCGAAGAGTAGAGTGCTTAGCAAGCGATCGCACAGGCAATAGCATGTCGGCGGCTGACTTCGCAGCGAAGACAAGTAGCCAGATGCAGACGCGGCAAAGCTACAGACATCCTCCAGCGAATAACAAGGAGAGCAGGCAAGGTGAACCAACGAACGTCGCTGACTTGAACAGTGTAAGACAAGATACAATGCCTCGGGGTTCTGATACGTTCCACGAACCGCATCGCAGTGCATTACAGCTCGCCTGGATCCTCCTCGTGTGTCACGTCGCCACGGAAGCTTTCCCATTTGATAAGCGCCTGCGCCCGGGAGATACATACCCTCCACCTACTCCACACGCTACTGCGTGATCGACGCGATTCGGGTTCCGTCGGCGGCACAGTCACACATAGCACTTCAGGCAGCAGAGCGGGTAACTCAACCGTTTTGACTCTTAGACGAGTCGTATGCAAAAATAGTGTCGTATCGCTTGGCAAAATGGTCGGGCGTCGCGGTAGAGGAGCCTCCCCACTCTGGTCGCAGCAGGAGGCCACATTAATCCGGCCTCTGTGAAGGTTGTAAGCACGGTCGTTGTCGGCAAAGCCGTCTTTGATACATCTGCCGGTACCTGTCAGATGATGAGATGAAAGCCGTGAAATATAACGTGAAAGGAGCGACGTACTTGAAGACCCAAACAGGTGCAGTCGGCCACGGGAAAAGTCAGAATATGAAGCTGTTTCAAGAATCTAACGCGTGTGGCTGTACGTAGGGTTTGTTCAACGCATGAATGCCACCGCTGCACTGAAAGGTGAGGTATCAGCCAATTCCTCTATACACGCTTCACTGGGCCGACCTTCTGGTGCTACGGCTGGCTCATACGCCGCTTTAGTTATGTGATTGGCATTTCGACATTTGTGTTTGCTTTTGCCACGACTTTCCTTCAATCTACACTTCTGGCCAGCCTGTCTCTCGACTCGCCTCGCTCGATTATGGAGCTGGTACTGGAGCAAGTGTCATAGAGTCCTTTGGATATTGTGGGAGTGAGACTGCGGTTTGCGGCAGGTAGAGCCACAGGCGACATCGAAAGGGGACCACAGGAAGGTGGTGCAGATGCTGCTAAGCGCGGCAGCAGAACTCCCATTCTCGAAAGTTGCCAAGCTATCCCAGCTTGCCGCATCGTTCAAGAATGAGCTGAACTCGATCAGCAATATGTCGCTGACTGATCTCAACTATGTCGATTTGGGATGCAAATTGTTTCGACGTATCGCGTAAGAGAATTACAAGCTTTGGTACGCGGACCCCATACCTCATCGAAGAATACCGGAGCAGGACTGGAAACTTTGCTATTGGAGAAAGTACATATATTACAGCGCGCCTCAAGATCTCGCACAGGGCTTCACTCTTCGGAGTAAGTGCTATAGCTGCTGCAGCAATGGATGAGAGGGCCAAGAACGTGCCGCATAGTGCAGCCACGGGAAGTCCACCAGGTCCTGGGTGTTAGAGAACCTTTCGCCGCCTCGGCTGTAATGGCAGATGAGCTGAATATCGAACTGGAGCCCGGTACAGATCTCTTTGATAGTGAGCTTGTTTCGTACTTTGTATTCATCCAGGTAAGCACCATGGATGAAAACATATCATTGAATTCCTCTTATATCCATTACGAAAGCATCGTAACAATCAAAAAAAGACTGCGATCTCCCTACACGCTCCATACAATCTCTGACATCTGGCATCCGCCATCTGCCTCCGACCGAGGAAGTGTAACCTTGAATGCACATCGTACTGGACCTGATTCCAAAATGTCGTTGCAGTCTGTTGGAAGCGACCCATAAAGTATGATCATAGTGGATTCGTCCTTGTTGCGCTTGTAAATCCCAGCCCCAGTCCGCAAGGGCTTGACCGATCTCTGGTCGGCTCAGATGTATGTTACGACTCACAACCCACTGAATGTAGTGCTCCGGTGTTTCTGACAGCGTCTTTCCGATGTTCACACCAAAGTTCCATCGAAATGGTCGTCCAATGTTGTGTGAAGATGCGTCAGACGAGATGGACAAGGCTTCGAACGGCGTTAACACGGTCTCCTCTGATGGCGCTGGGGAATTGTTTTGTCGTTCCAATTCTGTATGATCGATTTTAAGATCGCTGAAGGTAGGCAAGTCCTGTTCTCTGTCGGATTCGAAGTTTCCGGCCAGCTGACGGTTTGTTTCCTGCCTGGTACTTATTGTCAGCCAAATTTCTATGATGAAAGAACTGTGTATCGCCCCACACGTTTGAGCTCTCCTTTCGAGCTGATATTACGACACTGCACAATAAGAGCTGCATGTCTAACCATGAGTCAATTGTGTCGAATGTTCGTGGAGAAACAGCGAGCCTTGTCATGTTGAATGATTGTACTGGGTCCTGGTAATGGTGGCTAACAGAATTATGATTTGAGATGTTTGCAGGAGGTGAGCAGATGATATAAGTAAGACTGGGGAAAGGGCAGCCCTGCTATTCCACAACGTGTTCATGTCGGTCAGTCTAGCAAGAATGACGAGATGCTGGTTCGGTGGGGTCAGAAATGTGTCCGACGCGCTAAAGTGCCGTCCGGCATTTTAGCGCAGATTCCCTTGGAGCATCAGGCATCCATCGCTAAAAGTTGCTTCGCGAGTTGTATGCGCAATAAGATGAGGGATATATTGGGACGCAATTGCCAATGATGAGTAGCCTTTCCTCCCTACGCACGAGTTGCATCTCAGGCTTCTCTTCTCAAGCTATGATGTCTTTATCTGGTTGTTCTTCCGCAAATGACCCGACAAAGGAGAAAGACGAAGAACGCGTTATGCTGGCCGTTACACAAGAAGCATTGTCTGACATCGAGGACAATTGGGATGAAGATGAATGGGCTACCAGGGATTTCTGTCTTGGAAAAACGTACTTCGATTTTGTAGTAATGCAGGTGGTGGTGATTAATCCTGTCAATGTTGAGTCCGCTGCGACTGTCGCAAGACTGAATGCAAGTAACACCTCTCCACCTCAGTCAATGAGATACACGCGTCTGATCTACTATAGTCATCAATCAAGAAAGCTCAACAAGCATTCCCTTTTGACCAGGGTGTCATGGTAATACGGAGCAGAATTACAAGGCCGTTCGAACTTGGTTTTATGGAGAGTGAGGATGCTTACAGTGATTTCCTCACTTTGTTGGGGTTGATACTGCGTATTGGGCGTGACAGCGAGAAAAGAGACATGATAAGAGCCATTCATGAGTGTCTAGCAACGATTGCAAGATCGTGAACTCGAAGATCAGATATCAACCCTACGCGAGAAAGGCTTAAGCTGTACTGAACGTACAACTTGCGAACAGAGCTCCAATATTACCTCGTATTACCAAGACCCACGAATATTAGTCAGTCGTTGCAAGAGAACAGAGCTATTCTTTTTGGATCCGTTAGTCACAGAATCTGCATGTAACCGCACTAGACAATAAAAATATTGATATTCTTCGATCGCTTTGGGTTGTCACATGAACCTTTCAACTTGCCGACGTATTTGCATGTTCGTAGGATGCTGCAACAGCCATATATTGGCCGGTTCATCGCATGACGGAGAAACACAGCTATTACATCCGACCACGCCTTTGATGCACAGCTCATCCAGGATCGGCTCTGCACGACTCGAGAACCGTCATAGAGAACAGCCCAGGTTCTGTGCTCCAGTTGTCGCCATATACAGCAAAGGATCTGCTCTATGGATGATATCGAGTCCCTTATAGATGGACTCGCGACTCTCAAAATTGTTAGATCACAAGAAGACAGGCGGCAAGGAAGCACGAAGTCGCCGTGGCATCAGACGCTCGACTACCTCGCTTGGCTCGGTGATACTGAGACTGGTGGCAAGAGTGTTGTCGCGCTTGCTGTCTATGAGAAGAGCAGCACATTGCATTTCTGTGTGGCATCGAACAGCAGAAGATATGGAGCCGCAACGGTTCGACACTTGCGATGGCTGCTGCATGAGCTACAAAATGGAGAAGTAGCAGGCAAAGCGGATAGAATTCTTGACGAGGCGGTGAAAGTCAGTCGTCGGAAAGTTCGAAATTATGCTTCTTGGTTAAGAAGATGGATGCAAAAGGCACGAAACACTATGCCAGAAGACAGATTTGGAGGTGATTTTCTAACCACATTCCCAATGGTGTATGATACTGATTGTCACAGGTCTGCATGTCCTTCAAGACCTTGATGATGTCATAGCGCAAGACCAGAACTATGCGTTGCTGTCTCAGCGAGCCGCCAATTTTCCGGCTGCAGCCTCGTATGCCGTGCTGAAGAATATCCTGTCTAAAGACTCTCTCCCTCTGGCCAGTCACGATGTTCAACCTTGGAAAATGATACATCACTACCTTGGTCGGCTTGGTTCATGGTGCAAAGCCACGAACTTCCTGGTTCGGATTTTTGAAGAACTCAGGTTCCTCCAAAGCCCAGCGATTGTTTGCCCTCTGGATACTTTTCAGCCTTGCCAAGGACTCAGCCACCGACCAGACCTGCTTGAACTTATGCTTCCGGGATATGATACTCAGCTTCCCCTCCAGCGCCAATCCGAACAAATAAAGCAAATCAGCGCGGAGGTTTCCGCGGAAAGAAAACATTGCAAAGAACTGGCTGTGCATGCTGAGATCACGGTACTCGAGCATTTCCTTGATGGGAACTTGGAATTTCTACGTGGAGATCGATATGTTGGCTGCAGCAAACCATCCTGCTATGCGTGTGGCCTGTACATGCGCAGTCATCCCCTTGCACCCTTGCCAAGGCCTGAGCATTCCAACGTCTGGATCAAATGGTCGCCTCCCATTTACCCTGATGAGCAATTGCCAAGACGTCACATACAGCGGATCATCTCAAAGATGTTGCAGCATCTACGGCTCGACATCGACTCCCACTTCGTTCAGGACGGGCATGTTGGTGAAAGGCTTTTGGTAGATTCCCTTACGGACTTATCTTCGTCAGTGCCAACGTTCGGTGGATATAGATAGACCCACGTATCGTGGCTCCACTCTTCCCTCCTGCACGGCTATTTAAAGCTTAGATTCTGCGGGAAACCCCCGATGACTCATGAGCAGCACGACTTCGCATGCTGCTGGTAGCCCAAAGAGATTTCTTATATGAGGTCTCTACAACGTTTCATCCGCCTTGCATCTTTGTACCGGCCATGTCAAGATCCTCTGCGCTCTCCAAAATACTTTTGCACGATGATGAAACAGTATGTTACCACCAACGTTGTCGCAGATATCATAACTACAGCAAGAGTAGGATACGGCAACCATCGAGACCCTACTGCAGGAACTATATGAATTGAAACAACGCAGACCCTCTCTTTTCCGAAATGTTCGATTCCAGATCAGCATGCGCAATGATAAAGATCTTGCCCGTCTTCGCTCTATTCGCAACAAGTTGGTCGTTGATCCAGACGCTTTGGCGATTCTTAATTGCCGGAGACAAGAGTGGTACGAGAGACCAGAAGCTTTCTGGTCCTCACCTTCATTCACACTGGCCGATGCTCCAGACACAGACCCTCAGGCAAGGCTCGCCCATTTTTACAATCACGCGATGTGTATGGACTATTAGTCACGCATTGCTAGACGCATGGCTTGCATTGTACTTATAGAACTGAGGAGATCCTTTCCTCATCGCTGCGAGGGAACTACTTCAAGGTCGGCCTCGTATCGTGCCACAGATACAGCCCGCAAGAAGATGGAGGACTGCATTGCTCGTATGGAAGACCAAGGAAGTCGCTATGTAAACCTCGAGAATGCTCTTGGTAGAGGTATCATTTTTCTCCTCCCGGGAAGTGAGCAAGATAGCATGTAAGTCTATCTATCACTTCTGCGTTCGCTGTCGTGCTAATCTGTCTAGGTGGACTAAGTTGATTCCCAAAAAGGGCGAAAAGTTCAATGAAGTCGTTCAGGCACTGAAAGACAATGGCGTCAGTGCTGCAGCATCACCATTTGAGGCGCTTAGAGACAAAGTTGTGAATTGGTGTTTGGATTCGGTCGTCCCAAACTCGACAAACCCGGCTTTCGGTACACTAAGTGTTTCTGATAGCCTCGACCTTTGCGATCCTATCTTATTCGACGCTACATCAGAAGAACATTCCATGTCGCCGCTAGTGGACTGGGATGGGCTTGTTGCATGAGGCTGCGAGTTAACAGTATGTAAGGAAACAAACACTGAAGGATGAACATATCGATCATCACCAGAATAAATCTCGAGTGGAGCTACGATTCTGCGGCGTAGAAGATTCGTGTCTAGCTAGAAACCTCTCTTGCGCACCCATTTTCCTCGCCTGACATGAAGTCACTTCGTCCATCAAATTTAGCCACTGTATCTTGCAAGACATTTATAGGTAGCCCGTCACGGGCCTAGGTCGTAAGTCTACCAATTACTGCTTCGTCCTCGGTTTCTGGCACGCACGAAGCCCTTCTCTGGGGAACATGCGCAGACGGACGTCACCATGCAGGCTGTCTCAGGACAAGCGCGAAAGTTCGAACGCGTCGTCAAGACGGCTCTGTTCTTAATCAAATTCCTGGACTACTGCTAACATGCCAGATGCTTGTTACCCGTTCTTCAAATCGGAACTCTTGATGTGGTGTGCAAAATTCAGTACGTTGCATTCTGCTTTGGGTGAATCGCCTCAAAGGGCATGCAACGAGCTTCCGTGAATCTGGTATCATTTCCCGCAGCGCTGGGCTTTCCTGATTTTGCATAAATTTCTTGCTGAGTATCCTGGTGTCGACTGATTGCCCTTCGCTCCAGACGCGTGCTCGCAGCTTCCGAACGTGCAGCATCCCACTCTTGTGTTACCTGCAATCGGGGGCACTTCTGCAACATTAATGCGCAAAGGCGAACAATGACCATTAGCGATGATGCGAGCTCCTGTGTAATCTCAGTTGCCCTCGTGCGGCATACCTCTTTCGTAGCATCGTCATTACGTGGTGCAAAAGAATTGGTCGCTAATCCGAGCACTCCCTTCGGTCATAGCGAGGTGTTCGGCTGTCGTGCTCCTCAACTGGCAGAGTGTCGTGCATGCATGTCGTGTGATGAGCGGTAGTGTGAGGCGCGATTGACTGTGTAACTCAAGGAAGGTTTCCATTGGTTGGGAGATGCATGTCAACAGCAGCAGAGCGCCGGGCCCTCCATTCGCAAGCCTCCAGCCTCTGTTGCCTCTGATGCCTCTCGAACACAACTACACATGGTCAAGCCGCAATGTTGCCACAACAGCTTCGCTGGTCTTTCTTCCATCAAACAGGAGCCTGACCACACCATCCACCGCGGGGTCGCCAGATCTGTGTATAAATCGGAGGTGATCACACATCAGGCCGCTGAGACGTGATGTGAGCAGAGATCACCCTCGGTCATGCATGAGACGTGTATACGGTCGGGCCGGCCACAAGAGTCCGGGAATGATCACATCAAGGATCGGATGCCGACTGTGCTCGGATTCAGCGATGCCCTTGCGCCCACTGCGAAGAACTGAGATTCCTGCAAGTCACGCACAGCTGTGAACACATCGCGGGTCTCGAAGCGGCGGTTTTTCAAGACATGCCAGCCGAGTTGGAAGACGACGTCCTTGTTGTGGGCCATCGTGATATATGTTGCCTTACTCTCTGATCCTCTAGACAAGGTATATGGTTTGGTGATCAATCCTAGGGTGCGCACGCCGTGAGCGTCGAGCTCGGGGGAGTATTTAGTGACTTCCCGCAGAGCGAAATCACTCTTCGCCGAGACCACGGCTAAGATAATGCTCCGTGGTTTCTCCACGTAGCTTCGCATTATTTCGTGAACAATAGGAGCCTCATCAACCGCCTGCTCCCGGTTGCCTGCGCAGAACAGGCCTAGCAAATCCACGAGAGTTAAGTGCGGTTGCTCTGGACCCTCGAATTCAACACGGAGCACATTACTACTGAATACCTTCGTATCGGATAAGCCTATAGCTTGCTTGGCTTGTTTAATCAGACCGGAGAGATCGGGGTCAACAATATTAATTTTGTGGTTAAACTGCGACAGGCTTCGACATTCTTCTGGGTTGCGATCTGGGCCCGGGATGATCGAGACTTTGACGCCTATAAGGGCGACCACGACGCTTATGCAAACGCCGGCTTCGTTGGCACATGCTTATGCGAAAAGCTGAAAGGCAGCATCTCGTGTCGTATAGTGCCAGTGAAACGCAGCGCTTCGTGAGCGAGTAAGTTTCCTGACGATCGGATTTATTTTCCCGAGTTCCGGTGTACGACTTAGATACTATATCTGCCGACTTCTTTATACACGACAATCGGCAGACTACGCCTCGTGCAGCTTTCCTAAGCAATATGCATGGAAAAAGCCATATTTATATAAGATAATCCGTTATTAGTAAGTAAGGCTCGTTAACCTTATCGGAAGCGCCACAGTATTGCATTATATAGGTTATAAACAACTCCAGTCGCGCCTGTAGCCAGGATCTAACCAACTACTCACCGCTAATAAGTATTTAGTACTTGTACCCAAAAAGACATTCATGTTAACGTCTTGTGTACTCTTGCTACGTAGTTCCGTAAATAATCTACGTGCTTAAGCTATCGATCGTTATACTTCGGGTGCAGGCACCTTATACGCTCTTTTATATCGTAATACTATAGGTACTTCCGGAAAAAGTGCCTCTTTAGGCTACTACGGTCCCGGAACTGCTTCGTGCGATACGAAACAAGCAGCTCTAGGTTACCTATACAAAAGATGTACTGAGTTGGTAGACACTCCACCTGGATTAGATCAGGTTTAATAGCCTTCTTCGCGTCTGCTGTTATACAGTCTCCTTTGCAGGAAGTAACAGAGCAGGCTGCCTTCTTCCAGCAAACCTTATATTATATTACCTCTTACTGCTTACAAAGAGCAGCCACAGCATCTATTGCTTCTACTCGGCGCTCCTAGTTACTAGTGTGCTTAGATAGCGCAAAGGTGAGCAATGCACTAAGGACCCGCCGACGTTCGCTGCTTAGGGGGCTAATTACCTGGGCTGATGTCGTTTGCGCGGTGCCCTAACGGGCTCCCCTCAGCTGCTACAGGATATTATTAATCGGCTGCTCCTCTCGGTATCTCGTCTGTACTTGCTTTAATGTAATATTGTGTACTACTCTTTTCGTATACAGGTAGTTCCGCTGTGCATGTCAGTATTCTATATATTCTCGCGTACTACTCGACCGCTTAATCGTTGTATAGCAAGCCCGTACTTGCCTGGCCAGACGATCACGTATCCTTCGGGCCAGGACGACCTTAGGGTGCTTCTTAATCTGTGCCAACTGCTGGTTATTAAGAGATTGTGGTCGGCGCGGGTCAATCGAGCGACTCATTCCGCTCGCCGCCCGGATAATCGCAGTCTAAGGCTCGAGCCCGCGATAGGCCGCCTGCGTGTCTTAGGTAATGTACCGCGACAGGTAATTATGCTGGAAGACGGCAGACGAGGAGTGCTGCAAGATGAGGTTGCATTACGAATCGCTAATGTAACCTAATATTAATTAGCGACGTGCTAGGGGGAGAATCGAACTCATGTAGAGGACGAACTACTACTGTCCAAAGCCTCGCCGTATCCTCTGCGGAAGCAATACAGCTTTACGGGCATCTCAAAGTTCGTAATAGTCCCGAGCTGCCTTAACCTCTCGCGAAGCTAATTCTCCGTTACTGCGTTATTAGAAACATACAAGCTACGGACAGTCCGCTCTGTTCTCCGAAACAGCGGGAGCTCGGCTTTCGACTGCTTGATGGGAATGTGGAGCTTGCGCTTGCCCGGCAGGATGCGCAGTTCGAACAGCTTAGCAGGGCTTAGATTAGGTACAGCAAAAGCATCATTAGCGAACAGCAAACCGAGAAGCATCGTCTAAGGACAGAGGAGGAGACAAGATTCAGAAGGAATGTCGGGGACAGGAAATGTGTTCCTAATAGAAGCGTTAGTAAGATAGCTTCGCAGTAGCGGAGTACAGCAGCAGCACTTACGCGTCTTTACCGCTAAGGTAGCGTTTTATATACTCGAAGGTAAAGTCGATTACGAGCCTCGGCCGATCACCCCTGTTACAGTTAGGGAGTAGTACAATTTTCAAGTCTTTATATTATAGTCGGCGGAGAGCACTGGGACGATTGCCTGTAATACCGGCGAGCTAGATTATTAGCGCTAGCTACGCCCGCAGGTACTCGTGCTGCAACTCTACGTCTAGAGATTCCCAGAGCGTTTTAAGCAGCTCGAACTCGTCCTCTGCTCGCATAATAGGCTTGTCCTCCTTCGCAGTAGACAGCTTGAACTCTTACGCTAGGTTCTGCCGGGCCTAGGGTACGATTAGTAGTAGTAATCGCACTGTATACTGGCGACACGTCTCGTAACACACTTACTCTACACATTTCGACTTAGACAGCAGGGTCTACGCTATAACAGCCAGTCTCTAATTAGCGGACCAGCGTCAGCGTGTTCTAGTAGGTCTGGAGAGTTCGTGCTTTCTGTATTCGGCCGCCCCGCTCGCGCAACATCCAGTAAAAGAAGTTGTACAGATCCTTAATATAGAAAGTGCGCAACGTATTACTAGGCTCCTTGCCGTATGTATTACAATAGCTTGTTATTACTTCAGCCTGTACACTAGCTTCAACAGAGCACGCGCGCCTCTTACCTATCCTACAGCTTCTTTAGTAGCGATTACAGCTCTCTGCTCTTCGGCGCATATATCTTCTTCGTCCGGCCTAGGTCGTAGTAGTCCTCTGCCTTGCAGGGCTCGGTTATAGTACTCGTTCGAGGAGGCGTTATACCAGAATAACAGTCGTCTATTGCGATGTGCTCGTGCTCGGTAGAGGGGTTATTAAAGACGTAATCGACTATGTCCGACGATTAGGTCTCTGCTCTAGCGGCGTAGGCGAGGCGTATCGCAGAGGACAGATCGAGACTAAGATACACGCGTGTTCCTGCTGCTGGGACAGAGCGGCAGTTATCTTAAATATTAAAACCCCCGTCGGTCGCAGCACCCGAGGAAGCGCTGCACTGCCGCGAGCGCAGCAGTATGCTGTGCGGCGCAAAACGAGGTAGCGCGCATTGTTAGGCGGAGGCATGTGTAGCGTAGGCGCGTGCGTACGCGTAAAGCGTACTGTAACGCAGGAAAGTCTGCAAGCTAGAGTAAAAGCGGAGGTGCGATCTGGCCGAAATGCGCTCTAATTTGTGCGCATTTGCGTCCGCAATCGGGTGCATTTTTGCCGTCATCGCGCTGTAATGTATA